>JALAZF010000464.1:265000-420000 GCA_022829125.1 Lathyrus tuberosus | reverse complement strand
AAACTTGTATATTCTCTCCCCAATAAACTTCCCCGTCTCATCGCGCAGGTTGTTGCCCTCCTCGTCAACCTCGATCTCCCAAACATAAGTGCTATCCTGGGCAGCTTCTGATACGGACTCGATGACATAGTACCTCTCCTTGAACGTCTGTATCGATTCCGAAAAAGGTTTAAACAGTTTGCGAGGTTGCTTTAAAGAAACCCAACCATACCTCCTCCCCGACATCTGCCATTGAAGATGGAATACGGTGAAAAATAAAGGAAGAGTAACCCCTATTCTCAGATACTCGCACGTCAGCTGGAACGCCCGGATGAAGGCCAGCGAGTTCGGGTGCAGCTGCGTAGGGGCCAACTTCAAGTGCACGAACACTGACTGCTGGAAATCAGTGAACGGCAACCTCAGCCCCAGCTCTTTGAAGGCATATTCATACATGGCAAAGCGATCCTCGTAATTTGTACAGACCCTATCACCCTCGGAGGGAAAGTGCACCTTCCACTCCCCCTCTGGTCCGACTTCCGTAAAAACATCTCCCAGGTACGTCGCGAAGGTGGACTTATGCTCGGCTGGTTCAGCCATCATCTACTCCTCTGTGGAACCTTCAACAGCATTCTCTTTCATCTCCTCTTCCTCCCCGGCTTCACTGGGGACACTCGAGGATTCCGAGCTGGTGCTCTCCGAGGATTCCGAACTCGCCTCTTCCTCGGAAGAATCTATGATAATCGCCTCGTCTGGCCCTGTCGCCATGTCGATCACCTGAAAAGCAGAGAAAAAAGTGAATTCGACGAAGAATCAAATCCACCCTTCCACCGCTAGTCAAGTGAAAGGGCGCGCAAAGGGCTGAGGACGACGTCCCCGACCTAAGCCCTAACATCGAACAAAAAACTCTAAGAGTCTCCCACGAGGAGGTGCTCGGAGCAAGCCACTTCCGTACGAGGAACTTCCACGAGCCACTTCCCAGTTTCCGTTGAAGCTCCGCCGGAAACTGCAAAGCCTCACCGGAAACTGCAGAGGCTCGCCGAAAACTTCATCGTTGCTTCGGAATCTGAACAATCACGGCGGTTACGCAAGCATCATCATCGCAATGACGCCGGAAACCGCCCGATTCACAAGAATATCCTCTAACCTAGCGGCCTCATCGGCGGCGGAAAATGGCACGAGCACCGCCCACCACCAACAATCGCCGAAAATTAATCTATTTCATCTTCTAAATCTAAACCTAACTGCATGCAAGACTACAAACAACCGTCAAATGGATAAAAGAGTAAAAAATCAGCGAACTTACTTGATTAAGAAGGTAAAAAGCGGCTGCCCGGGAGTTGATGCGGTGGCCGGAATAGCAAACTACGGTGACGGGCAAGAGCTCTGAAGAAGACGAAGAGAAACAAGAGCAAAAAGTTCAGAATGAAGCGGGCCTTCCCCTTTTATACAGAAAGGCACGTGCAGTGGCACGCCCTCGTAGGTCATGATGGCTATTAACTAGCCATCATTGCCTAGCAACTGCTGCACAGGGCTCTAGGCACACGTGGCGCCCCAACGTTTTCAATTCTGACTAACCGTTAGTCTCCCCGTACGACGGGCAATGCGGCCACGGTCATGAATGTCACGGACACCAGGGGTTACGGGCACCACGAGTCGACCTTCCTCGTCACCAAACGACGACTCCACGCTAGCTCCCCGGAGCAACGGGCTGTCCTTAAGTCATCACTCTCATGCTCGGGAGCAACGACTTGGGGGGTCCTGTTCTGGACTGGACCAATGGCTAGACATGGCCCAATCCACCTCTACTCCCAGAACAGCCTAATTGCCTAAGTCCAATCCACAAAGGGCAAAAGTTACCTTTCTGCCCCTCCAATCGGGCAAGGACTGAATCGCTCCTCCCCAGAAATGCTACCTGTTCCGTACGGCTTCTTCACTCCCCGAACAGCTAAGGGCATGTGCCCGACACTATGCCTATGCCCGACATAACGGCTAGTTTTGGGCAACCTGCCCGACATAACGGCTAGTTTGGGCAATTACCTATTCTTCGGGAAAAGGGTTATTTCGCCCCGAAAATAGGACCGTTGGCCACGCGCTTGGGGGCACTATATAAACCCTCTCACTTGAGAGGGTCAGGTATCCAATATTCACCCTTGAAACTCATACTTTGTACTTGCCCCTTTTCTCTGACCCTTTCTTACTTGAGCGTTGGAGTGCCTTGCAGGTACACCCCATCCTCCTTTCTATACGCCCAGCATCTCAGACGTACTTGGTGGCCCACTTCAACAGGATCTGATCTGGCCTTCACGATTAGTATCTTTTGGTGTGCGTCGATTGTGGCTTGGCTGGACTGATCCAGTTGCAATCATGTTGACTACATGGTTCTCAAATCCTTTGGCATTCAGACATTTGGTTCGGGAATCAATTGTTGGGGCTGAAGGCAAAGTTTTGCTATGAATCATTAGTCAAGTTTCTGATACCTTGGTCTCGATGCAGAAGCGGCTCGTTGCAGGTTATTATTTTGATTGATGATAGGTGCTTTGGATCGTTTGTTAGCTAATAAGGAGCTCATTTTACATTGTATCTGAGAAAGGCTAGTGCGTTCGAGTATGTTAGTATCCTGGTGTCTTAGCATTTGCATTAGACAGAGATCAGTAGTAGATTATTGGCTAGGCTCTATTTAGTTTTTTCTTGGTCTTGGTGTTGATGTTAGTTTTAGTGAGTTAGTTGTTGGGGAGGTGTCTTTTCAGCTATTTAGATTGGTTTGGATGACACTGTCGTATTGAATGTTGCTGATTTGGTATTAGGCATATCTTATGCCAAGTAAATAAATTTTTAGCTGTTTCAAAAAAAACACAGAAAAAGATCCTTTCAGATTCATTTTTTAATTAAGATTGTTTTATTCATCTTTTTCCGATGTAAATTGTGAATTAATACTTTATTTATTAAATTTTATAAATATTTTATGTTGAAATATCATACGGTTTGTTAATTTTTTTTGGGTCTTTTTGGATAGAAATGTTATATATTTAAGATTTATTTTATTTTATTTTATTTTATGATAATATATTTAAAAGTCAACAATTTTATTATTATTTTAAATTAAGTTATTAATAAATTATTAAATTAAAAAAATTGAATAATTTACTTTAATTTAATATTTATAAGATTTTATAATTTTTTCATTAGTTTAGCATGTTACCGGTTTAATATTGTTTTGGTCTCGAATATTGGTCTCAGGTTTATTTCCATTCTCTAATTAAAAGATTTCCATATTAATTCTTTAACTGATTCAAATATATTCTGTAAATATTTTTTATCCAATTAACGATAAATTTAACGGCTTTTTTTTAATTTTCTTTTTATCACTAATAAGACAAAAAAAACTTACATATAATAAAAATCTATATATTCGTACATCAGAGTATTAAAATTTGTCATGTAAATTATCTTCTCTTGATTGTAGGAGTTAGCAACAATTCTAAAAAATAGAGAAATTTTACCAACATAAAAAGTACGAAAATTATAGATGCATTGGTTGAAATATTTCTAAACAATTTTTTTAAATTTTCTTAGTTTTTATGCTATTTACAAAATAAATAAATAAAATTCAAAAAATTTAAACTTTATTTTTTTATACTCGCTACTATTAAAATAGAACAGGCTCTTTGACCGGTTTGGGCCGGCCCTAAGTATGCATGAGGTGCATATGTCAATTTTTCTTTGTCTGTGCATCTGTATTAAGGCATGGACTTCGACTGAGCTAGGTGGTGTGGAGTTAAATTCTTTCCTGGGTGTGTTTTGGTTAGTTTTTGCTGAAGTGTCGCAGTCTTTTTTCTGTTTCCTGTGTTGTGGCGAGGGTGCTCAATATCGTTGTGTTGGAGTGCAGATGGTCTCTAGTTTTTTTGTTTTGTGCTAATCAGGTTGTTGGGTGATGTTTAGCGGTGTTTTTTATTGCACCCTTGCATTAGGTGGCAGATGCGGCTTTGGTCCTTACTGTTTAAGGGGTTAGTAGGTGATTCTGTTACTTTTCCTTGGTTTTTTCGTGCTAGTTCAATTCTGGTGTATTGAGTTGTTTTGCGGTGCATTTATCCTTTGTGTCTGTGTCCTGAGTAGCACTCCTTGTGCTTCCTATTTCAATGCATTTGGCTTTTTTCAAAAAAAAAAATTGGACTTAAGTATCTCATATATTTATGGACAGACATCAATAGGTCTTAAGTATCCTATGTATTTACACTAGGTGTGCCAATTGGTTCTAAGTTGTGTAAAATTTGTAAATAAGCGATCAAATTTTCGTCTAATCAACTTATTTTCTATACGTTCTCAATTCTCATCCATTGCTTAAACAATCTTTTATAATAATGCAAGAGGACCCAATTTTAAAATAATATTATTTTTTATGGTAAACAAGCAAACCAATTTTTGATTTTCAACTACTTATTTGAATCAGTTCATTTCCTTGATACAGAATTCAAAGATCTAACAAATCCAGTATTATACATATCCATGTGAACTAACGAATTGCTGCTATATAGTTGTGATTTGTTTTAGTATGTATATTTTCTAAAGGTAGTAACAATCAATAATTCAGATATTGTTTAGAAAACAGAATTTGGTTGGCCTGTGTAAGCTGAAGAATTTAGCTAATAAATGCAGTTATCATTCTTATAAGATACATGTTAGAACAAATTTTCAGTTGAGTAGAATATCAGACAAGGTATATAGACCTTTTCCAAGTTCTTCAGATTGCAAAAGAACTAATTCAAACAAAAAAGAAAACAAGATTCATAGTTCATCAGAAAATATTTTCATTAGATTTCAATCTTGTTAAACTTACAAAGGCACAGAACTATCAAATAACACAAAGAAGCATTATAAAGACCAATCACATGTTCCAATTTTACAGTGAAATCAGAACAACATCCAAAGAATGAGTCTTCAACCTCCAAATCCGTAGAGAGTTCTTCCCTGTCTCTTGAGAGCATAAACAACATCCATGGCGGTAACAGTCTTCCTCCTAGCATGCTCAGTGTATGTAACAGCATCACGGATGACGTTCTCCAAGAAGATCTTGAGAACTCCTCTGGTTTCTTCATAGATCAAACCACTGATTCTCTTCACACCTCCTCTTCTTGCCAATCGACGAATAGCTGGCTTTGTGATACCTTGGATGTTATCGCGGAGAACCTTCCTGTGCCTCTTTGCACCTCCCTTTCCGAGTCCCTTACCTCCCTTTCCACGACCAGACATTTTCGCAAGAAAATTCGAGAAAGAGAAAAAATTTCGAGATCTAGTTTTAATGAATTGAAATTAAATTTGAGTGTGAAGAGAAAGGAAGAGATTGGGATATTTATATATTAGAGATTCGGAGCGGGAAATGTAGATGGCAACTGAGTTTTGAAATTTGTTCTGAATCGTCGGATTTAAACTAATCGACGGCTTAGACACCTGATCCGTGCGTAGCTACGAAAATACGCGTGACCATTGATAGAAAAATTTTGACGGTAAGATTTGTGTATCATATCACATGTTCGGATCAGTACCTGCCTTGTGATGCTTTTTCTTTGTAAACTATTTGAAACTAGATTACGGGCAATGCGCTTGTTTCTTTTTGGATAGGTTAGTTCAACGTTTCTAACATGATTTAATAAAAAAATTATTAGTATTACTTTTTTTGACGGGTTATTAGTATTACTTGAATAATAGTATAATATTTTTATTTTAAGCATTGCTAAATATTAGCAGACTTCTATACGAAATGCAAGAATATTAATGTGAACCGTTTTTAAAATAAATAAAAAAATTGTTTGGTTTGCCCTTAGACAAAAATCATGGGTGAGTGATATTGTTTCTTCGTATTTTGAAAATCTCAAATAATATATTGATTTAAGATAGAGTCTCCAAAGAATTTATATAGGTGATTATTCATCATTTTATAAGTCGGTTTTATAAGAATGAGTTAAGGAAAATTATAATAAAATATCAGAGTCTATCGATCGAATCATGGGTCGTTCAGCATCAAAATTCACGCATCAAGCCTAAAAGAGTGTTGGGGGTAAGTGGTGTATTGGAAAAATCGCAAATCTCACATTGATTGAAAATAGAGCCTTGAAAGAGTTTATATAAATTGGTACCCCTCACCTAACAAGTCAGTTTTGTAAAGATGAGTTAGGGAAAACTCTAATAGTTCGATATGTCGTGTTGCTGTAAGCCCTAGCGACCAACACCAGTCACCAGAGTGACTCTTAAAAATGTTGAAATATTAGATTATATTTGATTTGATTTGATTTGATTTGATTTGATTTGATTTAATATTTGAATATAACTCAAGTTGTGTTGGCCCAAGTCTAATTAGGGTTGTATATAATAGTCATATGTATCATTATTTGTAACAATTCATTCAATAAATCTTTATTTCCTTATTCTCTTTTTTTCCTCCTCACTAAAGTGTCTCACGCACTAACAAATTGGTATCTAGAGCTCCAGTTAGATTCTTGATCGTGTTTTTAAGAATCACACGTCAGAGATCGTGTTTCCGGGATCGTGGGTTATTGTTGATCAATCGCTGCAAAGATGAATGGTAACGGAAATTTACCAAACTCCCTTCAAACTCTTGATGGCAAGAATTTGCTTCGATGGAGAAAACAGATGTAATCTCTATTTGGCTTTCATAAAACCCTATAAGTGATTACTAATGGGGTTTCTGCACTTGGTGAAGATGCAACCGAAGCACATAGAACCGCTCACAAGGATGCCAAGAAGAAGGATTGCAAGGCGACGTTCTACATTCAATCGGCGGCTGATGCGGCTAACTTCGACAGAATCGCTCAGGTTGAATCGGCGAAGGATGCGTGGGATATTCTTGTCAAGTACTATGAAGGATGCGAGAAAGTTAAGGTCGTTAAGTTGCAAACGTTGCAACGACAATATGAATTGTTGTCAATGGGAGAAGATGAAAAGATTGCAGGCTATGAGTCAAAGGTGCAGAAACTCGTTCATCTCATGAAGGGTTGTGATGAAACCCTAACTGATAAGATGATAGTTGAGAAGGTAATGCGTACTTTGACCTCTCGCTTTGACCACATTATTGTAGTTATTCAAGAATCCAACAATCTTGACACCCTAAAACTGGAGGATTTGGTTGGTTCGTTGGAAGCGCATGAGATTAGGATTGTCAAAAGGAAAGGAGTTCAAGACTCGATACAAGCACTACATGCGCAATCGTGGAAGAAGAATGGTGGTTCCAACAAGTTCAAAGGCAAAATCGACAAGACTCAGGGTAAGAAGTCTTGGTCGAATCCTCACAAGAATAAGATCGATGATAGAACTTTTGAATCCTCGAAAAGAGGGGAAGGAAATTCCTATCAGAAAGACAAAGTAGAGAAAAGAGGTGTGCAGTGCTATAACTGTGAAAAGTATGTTCACTTTGCCAAGCATTATTCGTACAGGAAAGATAAAGGTTCGACAAAAAACAAGGATGAAGGAGCGAATCTTGCACGTTAAGATTCAGATGATTCTGATGATACGGCGGTTATGGCTGCAATTGTAGATGACCATGTCGAATCCAAGATCTGGTTCCTCGACTCAGGTTGTTCGAATCACATGACTGGTAAAAAAGCATAATTAGTAGATTTCGACAAGTCGAAGAAGGGTAAGGTGAAACTTGCTGATAATAGCTCGTTGCCAGTAGAAGGTACTGGCAAGATAGTTATTCAAATGAGTAATTAAGCAAAAGCCTTGATCAAGATGTACTCTATGTCCTTGAAATGAAGTGCAATCTGCTAAGTGTTGGACAACTGGTCGAAAATGGGTTCTCGGTGGTTATGAAAGATGGAGCCTTAGAACTTTTCGACATCCAGAATAACTTGGTCTTGAAATCTCCTCTGTCGAAGAATAGAACATTTAAGACCATGATCAGTTCGACTGAGGTACAATGTCTAAAAATAGTTGTCGACCACAAGAATAATTGGTTGTGGCATCTGAGGTTTGGCCATCTGAACTTTAGGTCGCTAAATCAGCTTATCGCTCAAGATATGGTAATTGGTATACCAAGTCTTGAGATGCCCGATAAACTCTGTGAAGGTTTTCTAGTCGGAAAGCAGTCCAGGAAGTCTTTCATTTCGACTATGCCAATGAGATCATCCTACATACTCAAAGTTGTACATTCAAATATATGTGGTCTTTTTTAAGAGCATACCATTTGTGGAAACAGGTATTATGTCTCATTTGTCGATGAGTACAGTCGAAAGCTTTGGATCTATGTATTCAAACGAAAGGACAAAGTATTTGAAATCTTTAAGAGATTCAAGATACTTGTCATAAACTAGGGGGAAAAGAAAATTAAAGTTCTGTGAATAGATGGAGGTGGTGAATACACATCCAAGATATTTGAAGTATTCTGGGCAGAACACGGTATTGATCATGAGATAACTGCTCCTTATACTCCTCAACATAATGGAATAACAGAAAGAAGAACCATGACCATATTGGACCTGGCGAGATGCATGCTGAAGCAGAATAATTTGCCAAAATCCTTATGGAAGATGCTGTTTTGACTGTTGTTTATATTATGAACAGATGCCCTACCAAGAAACTGAAGAACAAGGTTCTTGAAGAAGTGTGGAGTGGCAAACGGCCATCAGTGAGTTATCTTAAGGTGTTTGGCTCTATTTGCTACAAGCATATTCTTGACGCCAGGAGAAGGAAGCTTGATGATAAGAGTGAACCTATGATTCTGGTAGGACATCATAAATCTGGAGAATACAGGTTGTTCTGTCCAATTAATCAGAAGATTGTGATGAGTCGAGACATTGTGATTGATGAAAATTCTGCCTGGGATTGGAATTCTAGTAATGCAATTGATAAGCCACTGATGAGCTATGATTTCGACGAAGCAAGTAATGATGTCGAAGTCGAAGATATTGTTGATACCCCAGTAAAAGAAGAAGTCGAAGCAGTTGTTGACATTCTCGACATAGTCGAAGTCGAAGAGGATAAGACTGGCACAAGTCAGAGACCTCAAAGAACTAGAGCTTGTCTAGCAAGACTTCAAGACTATGAAGTGGTTGGTGATGATGAAGTCACAATAGATGGGGAACTAGTCTATTTTGCTTTACCAATCAACTATAGTGAAGTCTTCATACATAAACAATGGAAGTTTGCTATGGTCGAAGAGTTACAAGCAATTGAAAGAAACAACACATGGGAGTTGGTCGAATTGCCAGCTCATACAAAAGCTATCGAAGTAAAATGGGTGTTCAAGTTGAAGCACAATGTGGATGGGTCGATAGCAAGGCATAAGGAGAGATTGGTAGTGTAGCGTCAAAAATCGTGAGTGTAAGCTATGGATTAACTTAACTCATAAAATGCAAGAGTCGCCACCACACTTTTATTTTATCCAAAAGGAAAGGAAAAAGAGCGAACAAAACCTAAACAAGTTCTAAAAACAAGAACAAAGGAATAGAGACTGCGTAAGGGGATTGGTTACGCTGAGAGAAGGTGTTAACACCCAAAACGTCTATAGTACTCTATAGGAACCCTTTGAAATATCTACGCTTTTTGGTCTAAAAAGGTTTGTTTGAAAAGAGATTGAGGAGCTGAGAAGAGAAGTATTTTTTAAGATATTTGTGTTTGGAGAGACTTATCGCCTCATGCCTACGTACCCACAAAGTACAATATAGGATCAAACCCCCGTAGTTCGTGGTACAAATAACAAAATAGGTTTGTTATGGTTGATTTTAAATGTAAAGACAGGTCGTCATTTCCAAGCGAATAGTTCCTCTCAAAGAGATGACTCGTGTCTAAACTTGTGAAAAAGTTTTAAAAGAAAAAGTCCATAAGGCACAAAAAGAGTTTGAATTAGTTTGAGTGTCTTTTAAAGTTTTTTTGAAATGGTCAAGTATGGTTAACATTGATTGACGTTTATTAAAGAAAAGGAAGTTTGAAAAAAGCACTCAACAAAAGTCAAGGTTTATTGTGAAAGAGATTATGGTTTTGAAAACAAGAAGGTTTTGAAAAAGGGAGAAGATTTGAAAATTGAAGAAAGGGTGGAGAAGAAGTGACTATCATATTGCATAAAGATAAAAGTTAAGGATAAGAACGATCTAATCACACAAGCAAGCTCCATAGCATAAGCATTTCTTCCTTTAGATTAGGCCTTGATCAAGTTAGGTCTTCAAAAGAGAACTCCAAGTACCCGAAATCCAAGGTTTGGTATCACAAGCTTCCAAGCATAGGTTAAGATTCTAATTATGGATCCAAAGTTCCATATCCAATGCAAAGGATAATAACCATAGTCCACCATTAAGAGAACAAGTTTTTTAGGGGCTTAATCCTTTATTAATGTTTTGAACAAGATATGGTCCAAGTGGACAATAGAAAAAGAGAGCGGAAGCATAAACAATAATATGATATGATATGATAACATAAAGCATAAAAAAAAATAAAGAGAGATAGGGAGCAAGAAGGAAGTATAAATATAGCACGATTAATATTGTTAGTGAGTTAGTGATTAGTTTTTAGAACAAATGATCAACGATGGTTGAATGATGAACTTAGACGAAAGTTAATGAAGACTCATTAGAGGATTGATAAAATCAAAGCCTCCTAATAACATGTTTCATAAGTAATGGACCCAAGACAAATAATCAACTATACTTGGACTTTCAAACATAAGTTTGGGCCACGAATGATCATTTTCTGATACGGGACACATGTAGCGCTATGTTAAGCAATCGTAGCACAATCTTTGAGAAAGATCATACTATGGGAGGCCAGTCAAAAAGAATGTTAGTGCTGGTGCATGCTAGAGAAGTGATATGTAGATCACTCTCCGAAAGCAATACCGTACTAAAAGAAAAGAGGTAATGATCTCACCTTCATCAAGAAATTAAAATAAGTTCCAATGATATTGAAGATTTTCATTGACCCAAAGAAAATGAGAAATAGATGAAGAAATGACTAATTGAACCACACAAAGATGTAATTCAAGGCAAAGAACAAAAGGAAATGGAAGAAGAAAGAAAAAGAACCAAAACAATCCCAAAACAAAGCAAGAAATCACATTCTGCACTGTGGAAATCTATTGCACCAGTGTGCAAATCGATTGCACAACATAAAATCAGCAATCATGGGCAAAAAAAATACATTGTGCAATCAATTGCACTGTAGTGCAAATCGATTGCACACTGCCAGACAACAATAAAATCAACATTTACAAGGCAAAACCATGATCAATCATTTCTTCAAACACCTCGTGATCAAGGATGCAGTTGAGTGCGAAAATTCTAGTAAAACAACAGGAAAGAACACCAATGGAATCACAAAATGCAAGATCTAAAGATCAAGCAACAAGAATCAACAAGAGATCACATTGTGGAAGATGGATCAAGCACAACAATGGTGGAACAAGAGTTTACCACTTCCAAATCTGAAAATTCTTCAAATGAACTTAAAGAACCACACTCCAAAGCCTTGATCTACAGAAATTGATGATGAAAAAGTGTTTGGATGAAGGTTTAGCTGAAAGATTAGTAAGCTTCAATGAAAAGCTTACTAACTTTAATGAAGGAAGAGCTTTGGTGAATTTGGGTAGATGAAGAAAAATGGGAATGAGGAAGAATTTTGACAAGGTGAATTTGGCTATCAAAAGCTTGAAAAGTAAATGAAATGAGGGTTCTATTTATGGAGTTTAGGCTTGGGAATTTTGATGGCTTGGAGCTTGGTTTGGAATTTAATTTAGGCTTAGAATTTGAATTTGGAGGCAAAATCAAGATCAAGTGGTGATTAATGAGGGTGTATGGTGGGAATTAATTGTGATTATGTATGGGGAACTATTTTTGTGATGATTCTGCATGATCTAGAATATTCCACATGAGGTCACATTTGAAAATTGGTGCCAAAATGCTGCAGAACTTGAAAATTAACATTTCTGGCCAAATCTGTCCTGTGCAATCGATTGCACTGCTAAAAAATCTGAAATCTGGTGCAAATATGAAGGGTGCAATCGATTGGACCATAATGCAAATCGATTGCACTGCTGAAAAACTTGAAAAAATGCTTTGTTGGCTGGACTGTTCTTGGCTCTGGCTCGATTCTTGACTTGTTAAAGAAGGCATGGAAGTAAACACATGAACCTTAGAGTTTCTTGAGTAATAAACAATCAAATCTTGGGAAACTCTTGATCAGATGATTTTGAATTGTTTACAGATCAACTTTGACTTTGTTTAGATGAATTCGCTCGAGCTGAGGAACTGGAATTTGATGTTCTTGATCTAAACTTCTTCCTGAAAAAGTTAGTATAGAGAAAACAAACATATATTTTTGGATTTTGATTAAAGGTTTGTAAACATAAGCAAATAAAGGCAAATAAAAAACATACAAATGCTTGGTGATCTCTGCAAGGTATAAACCCAAAGATGAGAGGGATAGAGGAACCAAAGCATGATCTTGTTTGTGATGTAAAGATGCAAAAGACATGTGGAATCTTAGGGGTAAAAGTTAGGGTACAACAATTGACCCTATTTAAGTTTCTTCTATCAGAAGATATGAAGGTTAAAAACTTCGTCTCGACATGATTGAAGATACTTAAATACAGAAAACCAAATTTTTAGCCCTGAGATGCCACAAGATAATATGAATGCAAAGGATAAAACACTCTTCGGGGAAACTTAAAACAAAATATTTATGGTAAATTAAGTGAGATGACGTGAAAGGACACGTTGGGGAACACAAGCTATTTCTGGAGAATATTCAAGGCGACAAGAAGTATCCATCAATAGTTGGAAAGAGAAGGACAAAACCCTAGGAAGACGAGTAGTGACATCCAAGAATAGCATTGGATGGAAACTACGAACGAGACAAAAGTATGCCAATATATGTCCAAGAACGGTATTGGACATAAACAAGAAAATTTATGGTAAAAATAACAGCGTCACCCAGGAACAGCATTGAATGGAGGTGAAAAAGACTCTATTGGGGATAAGATGTCCAAGAATGGCTTTGGATGAAAGGAACTACAACATTCAAGAATGGCATTGAATAGGGCAACAACAAACATCAGAGACATCCAAGAATGGCATTGGATGACAAGGGTAAACACCAGAGGTATCCAAGAATAGCATTGGACTCAGCTGAGGAAAAGATATCCAAGAATGGCATTGGATAGAAGGAATCACAACATCCAAGAATGACATTGAATGAAGTGAGAAAAGTTCTGGAAAATACATAAGAAGTATCCAAGAATGGGATGAGGCCGAATCTGAAGATACATTAGAATTATCCAAGAATGGCATTGGATAAAGTGAGAAAGAACTTTCAGGAATGACACTAAAAGTAAAGGTAAACCACTACATTCAAGAATGACATTGAATGATAGTGAGAAAGACATCCAGGAATGACACTGAATGCAAAGGAGAAAACTCATCCAGGAATGACATTGAATGAACAGATAAACCTTTTAGGAATGGCGCTAAAAGAAATCCAAGACAGTATGTTGGGGATTACAAAAGAGAGACAAAACTTATAGGAATATCACTGGGAGAAACAAGAGGAATAAGATATCCAGGAATGACACTGGGAAAAACAAGAGACAGTTGTCCAGGAATGACACTGGAGTGAGAGAATATAAAGATCCAAGAATAGCACTGGAATAAAAGAAGACAAATATCTAACAGCACAAGATGCACAGGGAAACGATAACATTTGGGAATGGCACTGAATGAAAAGACGGGTAATTATTTTTGGTAGGCGCCAAGTAAGTTGGACTTTGATCACAAGGTAAGATGTTAACAGCAACAGGACCTCGGGAAATGCATATGAGCACGAAACACACTTTGAGCTATGCGGATCTTTCTATGCATAGTAAATGAATGATTTATGCATGCAATGCAGATGATTGGGATAACTGGGATAAACTCTTTTGTGAGGGAAGAATGGAACTCTGATTCCTCAACACATGGAACACTGCCCACTCTGCTTGGAGAGAAGATGTTGAACATATCTCTGTCATTTATGAATTGCATCAGGCTGATGGTTTTTTTGGAAAGACATGAAGAGCTGCTTGGGGATTCTTGAAGAAGATTGCCCCAGATTGATTGATTGATGAGGATAAACTGATCTTGGCTTCAGCTTGACTGCTGCAGGGGGAAATGATCATGGCTTTGATTCTTGAAATGAATGATGAGGATAAACTGATCATGGCGTCATTTTTTGAAACGAATGCTGAGGATAAACTGATCATGGCTTCAGATCTTGAAATGAATACTGAGAAGGCTAAACTCAATATGGGTCTTGAAAGAGATCTTCTGACTAACCAATTCTGAGAATAACTTGCACTGAGCAACAAATCTTGAACTAATTCACAACAAGACCTGGAAGTAATGTACCCCATGATAGGATCACTGACCAAGTTTCTCAACTGTTTGAAATTTCTTGATGAGGAAAGTTTGTCTGCAAATAAAATCATTCAAACATGGTAATTTTAATGCAAAGTTCATGCAATTTTGAAATCAAAAATCTTTTTTGGAATAACATTATTGATGTATAACAAATGAATCACTTGTCAAAAAATGGTGGTTTAGAGATTCAAAGTGAAAGAGAAAGCAAAGGTATGACATCAAAATAAATGATTGACAACAAACTTAGGAGTCAATTTACACAACCTTGTTGTAGTATGCTTTCAAAAAAAAACCTGGCTTCAATTAGGTCTTTTGAGGGTTGTAACGTGGTCTAGTTCACGGCTTTCGAAACAAAGGATCAGGCTCAAAGTTTATTTATACCCAACCCATTCTTCATGATGATCTCAAGTCCTATGTTCAGTTAATTCAACCTATGCATTCAGGTTCCAAGCGATTTTGGAATTACAACACTGTTATGATGATGACTCAAGAGCCAAGAGATTTTTGAGGCGGCAATCACTTTTTCTTATAATATTTTGTTGTTTTTTATGAGGACTTTAGTCAAATCGTTTTGTCTTTGAGGATTTTGGTAACCTCTCGATTGATTTTTCTTTTGTTATCCCTAACTTTTGCCTGAACTGTGTCATTTGAGCTTACAGTCAGCGGGATGCCCCAATTTTTGCCTAAGTCTCCTTCATAGGTTTTGACTTAGCGGGCTTTTCTTTTGATTTTTTTTTAAAGATAGTGACTGCCTAGCTTAATGATTACGATGAACCATCATTGGCTATTGATTTGAAAGACATATTTGACACTTCTTTGATGTGTACGAAGGAAAGCTTGTGATTGTAACCTTTATTGGAAGACATCTTGAATGATTCTCTTGTGTTTGAATGCACAGTCAAATTAACTAAGAACTACCCGTCCCATGGTTAAGATTGCGGGTTTTTTCGTACAGAAAGAAACTCCAACTTCTAGGCTCAAAGGGGTTGACGAGGGATTAACTTCCTTATTTCTCCAGTGTTTGGGAGTAGAAACAATGCATGTACATCATCAACCAAGTTTTAATTAAAAGCATACAATTCAACAATTTTGTGTATTTTGTTTTCATCATCCTCCCTCCAATCTTTGCATAAACAAAAGCTTGATAAAGAAAGTGAACATGAGATATATTTCTATTTTGTGAAAAAGAAAGCATAAAAATGCAAACAGTAGGTGTAAATGAATTGAATCAAAACATTGCAATGCTCATTTCATTAAAATTAACCATGAAAGTACATACAAAGTTTAAAAGCAAACTGTCAATACAATCAAAGAAAAATGTAAACAGAAAGAAACATGGGATAGTGACTAATCAGCAACAAGGATGAGCTATCTTATCTGAAACACTGGATTTAGGAGATGATCTGGCTCAAACTTCACTTGATATGCTCTGGAAAAGGATTGTTGACATGTTGGGTTTGGTATCATGAAAGGTGAGGATCTTGTCTCTGGTCAGTTTTTGTACTCTAGCCTTCAATGCATAGCAACCTTCCAAGTTATGGCCTTCCCCACCTTGATGGAACTCACAATAAAGATAAACTCTATAGCCGGCTGGGAGAGGATTTGGAGGAGGAGGTAGAGCCCTTGTTGGAATCAAACCTTTCTGAACAAGACTTGGATACAACTAAGTGTAGGACATCGGGATAGGATCAAAGTTAACCCTATTGTGATTCTGATTTTGTCTAACAGCCTGACGAGGAGCTTGAACTGGTTGAGCATTGACAACAGGAGCAACTGCAGCTACATATTGTTATTGCTTACAATGAGGTTTCCTTTCAACTAAAACATCATGGGTATTGCCCTCCTTTTTCTTTTGAAAATTCCCAGCGGACTTTCTAGCACCATTAAAGGCTTCAGCATTAGTAATCTTTCCTTTCTTGATACCTTCTTCTAGTCTTTCTCTAATAGTGACTAGGTCAGCAAAACCAGATGATACACTGCTTATCATCTTTTCCCAAAAGAGTGGTTGAAGAGTGTCCATGAATAATCAAGTTAATTCCTTTTCTGCCAAGGGTGGCTCCACCTGAGCAGCTAGCTCTCTCCAGCGCTGAGCGTACTCCTTAAAGGATTCCTTTTCTTTCTGAGACATGTTTTACAGTTGACGGTGGTCAGGTTCCACCGAATGCGAGGGAAGATTCTCTCTATGTACTTGATTTTAATGATGTCAAAACTATCATGATTAGAATATAGAGATTCACGTGAAGAACATCATATGAAATGCTCATTAAGTGGTCTAAGAGTGTTTGATCATGATTAGTAATGGTCTAGGTTCATTAGATATGGTTTAACACTTTTAGGAAAGTCAAAAATGTGATTTTTGCATGTTCCAAGGGTGTGAGTCGACTCACAACCATGTATAGGTCGACCTAAACATGTAGCATATGTTAGTACAACCTGCGGGAGTGCTCGTGTCGACCCTCCGGTCGACTCGCACCTTTTGCATTTGTGTTTGCCCAAAACTGGGAGCTATGAGTCGACTCATAGCCTGGTTCGGTCGACGCATAACGTGCAGTTTTGAGCAGTGAGAGCGCTGCCTTGCTCAGGTCGACTATACCGTCTGTATAGGTCGACCGTTCACTGAATGTCACCAAAATTTTATTGTGTTATTCATTTTAAAATTCTGTTATTTTTATTGTATTGTCTAGGATAGTATATATATCATTTTAGCTCATTTTTTACTCATCAACAAGAAACGTGAAATTACATTGCCATTTCTCTTCATCTTCATCTTCAATATTGAGTGAACAAACAATTACACATAACAATCTTTGTTTGAGTTGTTCATTGTTTCAAGGTGATAACGTTCAGATTTTGGAAGCGCGTGATCTTCATTTCTGAGTTGAGATTTTGGTAGGTGTTTCTTGAATAAAACCCTAGGTTTTCTCCTCCAAGAATCGGGAAGATTTTGGGGGTTTTTGCACAAACCATTTCGTTCTACAGGGATTCAGCCGGGCGAAGGTAACCGACGATTTGAGCAATTGTTCAGTTTAGTAGCTGTAATCAGAGGATCGTAGAAGAGAGGTTTGGGTTCGAAGTTTGGTAGATCACAATTGATCGAATGAAGGTAACCGAAGAACGAAGGTTTCTTTCGGTTTAGTAGCGTGGGACGATAATTGGATCAACCATATTCGAAGCACTTGATTCATCTTGAATCAAGGGGAGAGAAAATTCTGCATCAACGATTGAAGACGTTCGAGGGTTTGGATGTTCATAGTTTTCTCTTGTAATAAACAATTTGCAACAGCTACATATATATATATATATATATATATATATCTCAATTCCAATTATGGAATTGGGGGCAGAGGTACCCAAAGCGAGGACGATTGGGGAACTGCCTAATCAAATCTCGTTTGTTCTCTATTTCCCTTAACTCTTTTACATTTCAGTTTGTTCGAATTTGTGAAGTCTCAATTTATCGGAATTTCTGTCGTAGTGTAATTTTGAGCTGTGAAACTATTTGTTAAATTGATACAATTCCTTGAATTACATCTTGGAGCAGCCTTACATTACATTCCATAGAAATTATGCACTCAGTGTGTTTACGCACACTAGGTGTTTGATAATTTGTTTAAAAGCAAAATTCAAACATGTTGCCTTTAATAGCTTATCATTTTACCTCATTGGTTTGGATTAAACATCAAACAAGCGATATTTTGTTGACTGCGTTTTTAAGTGTAGTAATCAAACTGATTTTTTTCTCTTCCATACTCATTCTCGATATATTCGTGCATATCTGATCCTTTTAGTAGAAGGCTCGTGGTAGACGTTCTATCCAGTGGTTGCTTCCATTAAACAATTTTTTAAAACTAAATTTTGGTAACCATTTGCGTGTAAAACTCAAGGGATCTATTCAACCCCCCTTCTAGATCCATTGCCATCGTCTAACAAGTGGTATTAGAGCCTGGTTTATTCTGGTGCTTCAATAAAACTTCTTGGATCGTGGCGAACGAACCTAAAGGGGCTTATAATAGAGCTCCAGTTTTTACAGGCGAGAATTACAGCTACTGGAAGGATTGTATGCGCGTTCATATTAATTCCATAGATCGGAAGGTTTGGAACGTTATTTTAAACGGTCCCATGTAAATTACTATGACAAATGCGGAAGGCATTGTCGTTCCTAAACCCGAAGACCAATGGAGTGAGGAGGACGAGAAAAAGTACAGCTATGATTAGAAGGCTCGTAATATGATCATCTTCTCTTTGGGAGTTGACGAGTATTATCGAGTCTCCCATTGTGAAACGGCCAAAGCCATGTGGGATACTTTACAAGTAGCCCACGAAGGCACTAATGATGTTAAGATGGCTCGTATTAATACACTAACGCAAGAGTTTGATTTGTTTTACATGAAGCAAGGGGAAACCATTGCGGATATGCAAAAACGATTTACTCACATTATCAACAAATTGCATGTTCTTGGTAAACCAATTCCAAATGAGGTTGCTACTAACAAAATTCTGAGGTGTCTTAACAGGGAATGGCAACCGAAGGTCACCACTATCAAGGAGGCCAACAATCTTGCTACACTAGACCTCACAACACTTTTGGGTAAACTCGATGAGCATGAGCAAGTACTCATTAGCTTGGATAAACATGAAAAGAGTATTAAGAAAGAGAAGGCAAAAGATACGAAGAAGAAGTCGATAGCTCTTAAGGCTTCTTGTTCAAAGTCCACACATCAAGAGCTAAGTGATAATGAAGCGAATAATGACAAAGATGAAGAATCCGGTGATGATATGGGCTTATTTGCGAAGAGGTACAATAAATACGTTCGTAAGAATGAGGTTCAACACTCGGACATAAATCTAGTCAAGTTTAGGAAGCAATATAGAAGCGAAGGAAATAAGAATGGCAAGGTAAAATGGGCGTGCTACAACTGTGGAAAATCCGGGCACTACAAGCCTGATTGTCCATCTCTAAAGAAAGACAAAGATAAGGATAATGACAAGAGTCGCTCAAACAAAAAGTCTAACAAGTCTCGATGAGCATACATTGCTTGGGAAAGCGATAGTGAGTCGGAGAAAGATGATTCATCAAGCGACGAAAGTGAATCTATTAACTTTTGTCTTATGGCACGCCACAACAAAGCAAAAGAGGTAAAGCATTCTAAATACGATCATGTTAATACTATGTCGCATTTAGAGTTACAAAAGGCTTTTGACATGTTACACTATGAGGCTAAGGAATCATTTCAACACTTAGCCTCAAATAAAAGGATTTTCTCGTATTTGGAGAAGAAGGTTCCCGATTCCAAAAAGGAATTGGAAGCCCTCAAAAACTCTATAGTGGACACATCAAAAGCCAAGGTTGAAGAGGACCCTACCTCTTGGTTCAATTAGGGCTGAAACACTTGTCACATTTGGTAACGAGAGGTGAGAACCCTCAAGGCCAAATTGGACAAGGCTCTTAAGCCAAAAGTTACGTTTGCTATCGATCGAGCACATTTTTGTGAGAGCATGAATAATCCATATCAAAAGTATACCTATGTGATTCGAGGTAGTGATAGCAAAGGTAAATTCCAAATGAACTGTAATTTTCTTTACTGTTGTAAGCCTGGTCATACTATTGCAAAATGTCGCTTCAGGAGGTTTCTTGTTCCTAAAGGCATCTACCAATGGTTGCCCAAGTGCGGTCTTGGTTTCACTCACCTTAAAGGACCCAATGAGAATTGGGTACCTACTCTTTCTTGATTGTTTTTGTAGGTACAAAGTCTTGAGACCACCGAAAGAAGATGGGTTCTGGATAGTGGCTGCTCGAGACATATGACCGGAGACATATCTCTTTTTATCGACTTTGTGGCGAAAAAAAAGGGGTTTGTCACCTACGGAGATAACAACAAGGGACAGATACTTGGTAAAGGTAGTGTAGGTAACCCCTCATCTACTACTATCTCTGATGTACTTCTTGTGGAAGGCCTTAGACACAACCTTTTAAGCATTATTCAACTATGTGACAAGAATTATAAAGTGTCTTTTTCAAAGGATTGTTGCATAGTTAAAGATAGTGACAAAAAGAATGTGTTTGAGGGTTTGAGGGTGAACAACGTCTATATGCTAGACTTAGATGAAGTATCGTTGAATGGAGACAAATGTCTAGTCACTTTGAATGAAGATTCATGGTTGTGGCATAGACGGTTGGCTCACATCAACTTTGATTTGCTCAACAAAATAGTCTCAAAAGACCTAGTCATCGGTTTGCCCAAAATCAAATTCACAAAGGATCATCTTTGTGATGCGTACCAAATGGGGAAGCAAACAAGGATCTCATTCAAATCTAAAAACATCGTTTCAACTATGAGACCCCTTGAGCTCCTCCATATGGACCTCTTTGGACCATCCAGGGTTAAAAGCCTAGGTGGTAACTATTATGGTTTTGTAATAGTCGATGACTTTTCTAGGTTTTGCTGGACTATATTCTTAGAAAATAAGAGTGATACATTTTCGTCCTTTGAACGATTTGCTAAGTTATCTCAGAACAAGTTAAACACAAACATTGGGTCAATTAGAAGTGACCATGGGGGCGAGTTTAAAAATCATTTGTTTGAAGCATTTTGTGATTCCAACGGAATTGATCATAATTTTTCCGCACCACGTACCCCTCAACAAAATGGGGTAGTGGAATGTAAAAATAGAGTTTTGGAGGGACTTGGAAGGACTATGATCAATGATAGTGGATTACCAAAATACTTTTGGGCCAACGCCATAAGTACAGCTTGTTATGTTTTGAATAGGGTGCTCATCCGACCTATTCTAAACAAGACACCGTATGAGCTTTTAAAAGGGCATAAGCCAAACATCTCTCACCTTCATGTATTTGGCTGCAAATGCTTTGTGTTAAACAATAGGAAAGAGACTCTTGGTAAGTTTGATGCCAAGGGCGGCGAGGGTATTTTTCTTGGATACTCTCAGTCAAGTAAAGCGTATAGAATTTATAATAAGAGGTTATGTGTAGTTGAAGAGTCAGTTCATGTTACCTTTGATGAGTCGTATCCGAGAAATGTTGGAGAAGGTAGTTCTTTTCATGGTGCAGGTGTACCTACTGAAGACATACTCAAGGACACTGATAAGGGAACTGATCAGCCTGAAGCAGTGCGTATTGAGGAGGAAAAGGATCACCAACCCGTGAAAAGTGAGGATGATCATCATTCTGATAAAGATGAACTTCCTCCAGCTTGGAAGTCTTCAAAAGACCATCCAATTGACAACGTTCTCGGTGATATCTCTAAGGGAGTAACCACTCGCTCTAAACTTAGTAACTTTTGTTATTACTCTGCATTTGTCTCCCAAGTTGAACCTAAAAACGCAAAGGAGGCGTTACTCGATGAGCATTGGTTTCTATCAATGCAAGATGAGTTAAACCAATTCAGGAGAAATGAGGTTTGGGACCTTGTCCCCCCTTCGCGAGATCATCGAGTAATCGGCACCCGATGGGTGTTTAGGAATAAACTTGATGAAAATGGAGTAATAACTCGTAACAAAGCGAGGCTTGTAGCGCAAGGCTATAACCAAGAGGAAGGAATTGACTATGAGGAAACTTATGCGTCGGTTGCCCGACTTGAGGCTATACGCCTTCTACTTGCCTATGCTTGCACAAAGAACTTCAAATTATTCCAAATGGATGTTAAAAGTGCGTTCCTTAACGGATACATAAATGAAGAGGTTTATGTAGCCCAACCTCCGGGTTTTGAATCCCACGAATATCCTGATCATGTCTATAAACTTAAACGAGCTTTGTACGGACTTAAACAAGCCCCTAGGCTTGGTATGAACGTCTAATCAAATTTTTACTTGATCAAGGGTATTCAAGAGGAAAGGTTGACACGACTCTCTTCATTAAACGTCAAGGAAAACATTTAATTTTGGTACAAATTTACGTTGACGATATCATTTTTGGGTCTACTAACATGACCTTGGTCAAGGAGTTTTCTAGTTTGATGCAGGGGGAGTTTGAAATGAGCATGATGGGGGAGCTTAACTATTTCCTCAGATTGCAAATCAAACAACTCGAAGAGGGCACGTTCGTGAGTCAAACGAAATATTGTCTTGAGCTTCTAAAACGTTTCGATATGCTAAGTTGCAAAGCAATAGATACTCCAATGCCGACTAGTGCGAACCTTGATCGTGACGAGAATGGTAAAGACGTAGAGGTAAAAAGGTATAGAGGTATGATAGGATCCCTTCTCTATCTTAGCGTATCACGTCCCGATATTATGTTCAGTGTATGCATGTGTGCGCGGTATCAGGCACATCCCAAGGAATCCCACTTAAAGGCAGTTAAGCGCATACTTCGATATCTCTCTGGTACTCCAAAGTATGGGCTGTGGTATTCTAAAGGTAGTGTTTGTTCCTTAGTTGGATACTCCGATTCTGACTTTGTCGGGTGCAAGTTGGATAAGAAAAGTACTAGTGGCACGTGTCACCTTTTCGCAAATTCCTTAGTGAGTTGGCATAGCAAGAAACAGGTTTCCGTTGCTTTGTCAACAGCCGAGGCAGAATACGTTGCCGCCGGTAGTTGTTGTGCTCAAGTCCTATGGCTTAAACAACAATTACTTGATTTCAATTTAAAACTTGAGCGTATTCCAATTTTGTGCAATAACACTAGTGCAATTAATCTAACTAAGAACCCCGTATTGCATTCACGCACCAAGCATATCGAAATACGTCATCATTTTCTTAGGGATCATGTAGAGAAAGGTGATGTGATTTTTGAGCATGTTGACACTAAAAATCAACTTGCTGATATTTTTACAAAACCATTAGCTACAGAGCCTTTCTTTCACATCCGTAGGGAACTTGGCATTCTCAATATCTCGGATCGTGCTTAATAATCTTTTAAGATAATGATCTTCACATATATATACATGCTTGTTTATTCTTTTAACTAACAATGCAAAGAAATATTAAGTTATATGCGAGGGCTCTCATCGTCAATAGTGATCAAGGTAATATCGTTCCGTTTAAAAAATTATCTCTAATTAAATGTACCATGTTAAGTGATTACATTGATGTTTGTTGCACATATTAAGCACACTTTACCCATTTAGATGTTTGATGTTTGTGTTGGCTTTCTATTTATTCTATGTCATAGCTTAAATGTCACAAAAATTTGATTTTTTTTTTAAATTTTTACTGTTTGAGTCGACTCACTAATGCTTCTGGTAGACTCATTCTTGTTGCATTGTTAACGTGTCTGGCCGGGAATGCTTAGGTCGACCCATAGGTCGACGCATAGCTCAAATTTTCAAAATTGTAAGAAACACTACAGTGTGCGTCGACACACACAGACCTAAAGGTCGACCGTCCGCTAAATATCTGCGAAAAATTTCTTGGTCACTGTGTATTTTTTACTCATTTAATTCCTTTTTCATGTTTTTTTTTTATTTTCTATGTGGCATAAACATAACATATGCATTGTTCCAACACATTATCTCATCTCCTCCTCTCCTCTAACTCCTCTCTGCACAAACCCTAACTTCACCTTTCCTACAAACAACATTTGGGGTTCACAAAAATTGAACAAATTCGTCACTGTTCATCTCTTTCTCACATCACTACCAATGGCTTCTCGAAGAACTTCTCGAAAAAGAGTCACAAGAGAGTCTTCATCTCAAGCGGGTACTTCTCAACCTCCTTCAAATCAACCGGTAACACTTTCATCTCTTCTCTCTGATAAGTATGCTGATTTATATGAAGAAAAATTGAGCAAACGGTCTGTTATCAAGCAATTCATTTGTTATCGCGATATTGTTTAACGCATGCACATAGCAGAAATCTTAGACTTATTGGATTTTCAGAATTTCAATGGGTTTTTATCATGTGACACTAAGTACAATGAAGATTTGGTTCGAATCTGTTATTCTGGTTTAGTTGGAAATTTTGAGGATTACATGTTTAACTGCAAACTAGGGGATAAGACTGTCGCTGTTGATCAAACTATTTGGAGAGATTTGTTCCGTATGTCTCTGACCAATGCTCAATCTACTCAGTATATAACTGATACTTATCATGTTAAAGACTGTGATTTTAAACAAGCACTGAATTCTATGTTAAGGAGACCATATTCGGAACAGGTTGTGGCAAGTAATCTCTTTCCTAAAACAGTGACAACAGGAAAATTGACTCCCGTTGCAAGGATTTTGCAGTGGATTATTTCTCACATTCTTAGACCAAAGACAGGAGGTTACTCTAGGGTGGATCAACCTGAGGATCAGTTGATGTACGTTTTGAAGAATAAAATAAGGATTAGCTGGCCCTATTATATTGCAAGCAGAATGTATTCTCTTTGTGACTCCGGTAGAGGGATTGTGCTATCCTATGCATCCTTCATTCAAAAGGTAATCAACCATGCTGAAATAGTTGTTCCTGATATTCCATACAAATCAATCACCATCAATCAAGAATTCTGCCAGAAGATAATGACTATGATGGATCATGTTTGGGATGCCATCGATAAAAGGTATAAGTATATTGTGAAAGCAAACACGGCTGTCTTGGAAGAATCTGATGAAGAGGATGAGGAAGAAGAAGAAGACGAAGAAGGAGAGGAAGAACAAAGAGATCCTGAAGAGGAACAAGGGGTTAATGATCAACAACAACAAATAGATATTGGTGTTGAAGAAAATAGTGCTTGGATGCCTAACTCGTCTGCTATGGTGTTGGAGGAAGCCCCTGAATGGAACCAATGGCAATATACAGGTAATTACATGCCTCAATACTCTCCAATGGAAGCTGAAGTTGACCAAGGATGAGGTCAATGGCAATATAATGGCTGGACCACTCTTGGTTCTAACTATATGCCAGCAACTCAAGGGCTGGACTATCAAGAGTCCTATTATACTCCTCCTTCACCTCCCATCCTCAACAAAACAATGAGGATATTCTTGAACTTATGAGGACTATGTGTTGTACCCCAAATTTTACCTCTTAGATGTCATAACATATTGCATAGACATTTGGGATCAATCATATATACATTGTTTAACTAACCCATATCTTGCAGTTTGTTTCTCTTATGCTTGAAATTAGGGTTTGCATAGAGAGATTCAAGACCTCCTAAGGCATTCTATGGCTTCATTCAATGATCACAAAGATTCACCATTTGATTGGTATCAAGATCTCAAGACTTTGAATCAAGTCAAGTCAACAAAAGATCACCAGACCAAAAGGTGGAATTAGGGTTTTAACCTAAGGAATCACTGAAGAATTTTGTCATGATAAATCAAGATTTGATTGACTCATCAACCAATTGAGTTTATCTACCTTCAAGAGGTCTCATTCAACAAGAATTCAAGACCATTTGGCTCTCATCATAAGTAACTTGAGCCACAGTTTCACCCTGCCTCCAAATTAGGGTTTTTGTCAAGACAAGTGGATCATGGCTTTGATTTTGATCAAGAGTTGTTCTCAAACCCTAGGACATGACTCCATGTGATAGTAAACATCCCTAAAGGTCTCCTATGAGCTTTAGATGTGAAGAAAGAAGCAAGATCACCAAGGTTTATCCCAGTGCATTCAGAGTCAAAATTAGGGTTTTGACTGAAACCCTAATCTTTGGGATTTTGATCCAAATGGAATCTCCTTTGCCTCAAATCATCATAACATATCTTATTGATGATTTAAAGTGTCAAGATCAAGCTTCAAGAAGTTTCTTGCAAAGGAAGTAATTTCATGATCATGAAACTTTTCATAGGTGGAAATTCCCTCTCTTGTGCTAACTTGAAATGAGCATAATTTCCAAACCACACATCCAAATGGAGTGACTCAAAGCCCAAGTAGAAGCTCTTCCCAAGATCTTCAAAGTGTTAAATATGACTTTTCTCCTAAAAATGCTTGGATTTTGTGTTATGAAGCTTACAAGCCAAACTGACCCAAGACAGTGAAATTTCAGCTTGTTTTCCCTCAATGAACAACCAACTTTGACCCAGTTTTTCACAAAGCTACAGGCCTCAACCCAAAAATCGTTGAACATGAAAGTTGTAGAGGGCATTGAGAGCTTTACAAAGAGTACTAGAACTCCCTCATCCATCAAGGGAGCTGGGAGTTTCGAGGAATCAAAGTTGGGGGTTTCATTCCTTAACATCCAAGAAACCAACTTTTGAATTTTAGTTATAACACTTCCCTAACCATCAGTTTTCATTATTTCTGAGTTTTAATGACTCATTCAATATTTAAGTAAGTTGCTCTACAAAAATTTCAGTTGTATAGCATTAAAATTTGTCCTTGTACCTTGTTTGTACAAATAGTATGGAGAGATGTACTTCACAAGAGCAAATAAACAATAGTTTATTTCTTGAGCCTTGGATCAGTCAATTCCCACCAGCTTGCTCATGTACTCAGAGATCTTTGAAGGATTTGTGGTCAGCAAATGCATATTTTCTCACGCAAAGAAGGGGCAATGTTGGCATTTTAGCAAGTATAGCCAAACCTTGGGCTCTCTTGCTTCCCCTATAAATAGCAGGCCATTGTGCTTGCATTTCTGACCAAGAACCATTCACAAAACATTCTAAAAATCGTCTGAGTTTTCAAGTGCTGCAAGGAGAGGAAGAAAGAGGGGCTTGGTAGTGGGAGAAAGTTTGTTTCAACAAGGGAAGTTTGTGCATATTGGAAGTTGCAGTGGACATATTCCACTTGGTAAGTATTATCCTCTTACCTATTTTTTTTCTTATGCACATCATCACTGTCATGTTCATGCTGCTAATACTCTCTTTATAAATGTTATGCCTTATGCTCCTACTTTTATATTCATACTTAATGAAGATATGTGTATTTAAACTTTTGTTCATATGTTGCTACCTTAAGATGATGTAGAACCATTGGTGCTACTGATGTTTTAGAAGGGATGAATGTTTTGTGTTTTGTTCTTACTATTATGCTCAGGTTTTTATCTGTCTGTGGACCTAAAATGCTTGTGACCTTGGAATTTGGTTGAAGGATGTCTGTAGAGTTTGTTTTGTTCTGGTTTACATATTCTTGTTTTGGCATATCAGTTTTCTTGTATGTTAAGTTGTGATGACTTTTCCCTTAAAGATCAGAAGTTGGCCATGGATTCATTTTGGTATAATGCTGTTGTTGTACCCCAAATTTTACCCTTACTTTTTATTGCTAGATACTATATGATTTATCCTGATCACTTCACTTATTTTACCTTAATAGTTTTTTTTTCTATATATTTCTATTTTAATGTGTGTTATTTCATTTATTTTTTAAAATTGCTTTTTTTTTTTAATTTATCAATTAGCTTAATTTAATTTAATTTTCTCTAGCCTAATCACTTAATTTTTGTTGGTAATTTAATTATTCTAACTATGTTAATTTTTAATTAATTATCTTTCCTATATTGATTATTTTTGTCAAACTTTATTAATCCTTTTAATTTAAGATTAGTATTAATTAGATTTCATTATTGGTCATTAATCTTTTATTTAAAAATAGAAAAAACGTGTGTGTCACATTTCTATTAAACCTCCATGGATTGTATTGAATTTTCTGATTGGAGGAGGAGTTATGCCATCAGCCAATGAGGAAGCGTGTTTTTGTTTTGACTTTTCAAAGGAGAAGAGGACCAATGGGAGCTTGGCACGTGTCCGGCAAAAACAGTTTTTTTCTTCCTCTCTTCGTTTCCTCTTTTCTTTTTTGCAGAAAAATAATTCTTTTCAACACTTTGCAAATTCAATTCGAATTCGTTCCATCAAATCGTGGCGCCATAATTCAACTCCATCTTGCCCTAATATTGTCTCATTTGCTCCATGGGATTTCATTGGCACAAAGCAAGGATTCAACCTTCCGTTCTAGTCATTGTCTGTGCCATCTGCGAGAAGAGCAGAGCGACGTTACTCTCAATTTCCCAAAGAACGCATACATAGACTGATAGCGAAGAAAGATGGGGATATGCTTTCCATTTCTACCTTGCAGGTCAGAAGGAGGGAGCGTCTGTCCCTTGAAGCAACATTTGAATTCAATTTCAAAACCCTAGCCACCAAGTTTGGATCCCTGGATGAGTTCAACCCAGCCCATATCTCAGCCTATATAAGGAGGATCAATTTCAATGTAAATCATCAAGAATTTTCTCAAAAACATCTAAATATTTCAAGTCTCGAGCAAGCTGAGTGAGTGACTTTTTTAGTAGCTGTGGAAGTAGTTTGCATACTCAAAACATTGGCAAAGCTTCATTGGGTATCACCCTCTTCTCATTTCTATTAATCATGTTCATTTAGTAGCATTTCTGTCATAATCATTTACTACTCTTTACATTTGAATCCTACTTATAATGTTCCTTGTGTTGGTTATCTGCTCATAGTTAGATGTTTTTATCCCTGAACATAATGTGCATATGTTTTCTTATACCAATGTTATGAGATTGTTGTTTTTCTATTCATTAGAGATGTAGATGTCACTATGACTTGTTATTGTCTTATTCCACATCTTTCACTAATATGTTTGGTTAGCAAATCTACCCTTACAAGTTGTTTTAGGTAGAGAGTCACTCTGTTGATTTTTTGTTGATGATTGAGGAAAGTAGCTTTACTTTACTTTGTTTATACCCGAGTGTGATGGATTCCCCAACATATGTAGGAATCATGAGCATGTTTTCTATTGTGCACTGTCTAAACTAAAATGTATGGTCATCCTTGTAAATTTGCTTGGCATGAAATTTGTGTATTTGATTCCTTTGTTTCGATTACACGACTGTCTTTTATTACTAACTTGTTTGATGAAACTTTTAGGGTGAATTTGGTTTGCAAATGTGTTTTGATGAAATGATCACAGCCTTCTGCACTTTCCTTATGGTATACACTAGTTGGAATGATTGACTGCTAGCTGATACATCTATATTTGTTAAAATCTTTGCACTTATTTGGCATGCTCCATATTTGAACTTGTTCATGATTGAATGGCTTTGGTTATATTCATTAATCATTTTATGTTGTTAAATCCTTAAGTTAACTATGTACCTTTGTTAAACTTATGAATTTTATGCCTGCTTTGTGCAAAGTTCTCATTCTGCATGGTTATAAACTCTATGCACTAACCATTTTTCATGTGGTTACCCTGTTGTCTTAGTTCAAGTTTGCCTCTTATGCGTCTAACCATAGTTAATATGTATGCACTTTCCATGCTAGCAATTGATCACAACTCTGTTTTATCTTACTTTTATGTCATATTAACTGTTTTGTCAAGCTATATTGAAGTTGATTGAGTGTGTGTGTGTCTTTCATCCAAGCCTATTAATGTATGACCTGACTTGTCTGATTTAGTCTTGCTATTAGGATGATATCATTTGACTGGTTTTGTGTTTGTAACATGTCCATTGCTATTTTAGTGTGTATACCAATCTTATCATTTTGTTCTATCATAAAGTTTTGATTTCAATCCAACTGCTTTATCTTGATTTTGAACTAATAAAGGGGACAGTAGGTCTGTTAGTCATTATGCCATGAAGTGTTAGATGTTGAATTCATGCTAGCCAAGTTTATAGAAGCTTCATCATGATTCATATGTATATCTTCATCTAATGCTTAAACATGAAATCGTGGTTTTAATATGCCTATGTATTGTAACTCCTTGACTGTCTTTTGAATCAGATTTGTTTTTAACCATGCCCTGTGATAGTTCAAGTCTGTTTGTCATATAGACCCTCTCTATGCCATTCACAATTCTGATACACTTTGTGGGGTGTGTGTGTTTTTCAAGCATCAATACCTGACTCATTCTGGATGGTCTTATTTTTGCTATTTTGTTACTGTATGTTTGTTGGAATGGTTACTTGAATGATCTTGCCTTGCTTTTGTATGGTAACATATTCTTTATTATTATTTCAGCATGAATGCAAATCTTGTCACTTTGCTCTATCATAAGTTGTCTCATCTCATTTTGAATCAATAATAGTTCTTCATCTCTATGTGCTATTAACTCTTATACCATGGAATGTTAAATATTGACCTCATGCTTGTCAAACCTCATTAAATCTTTATGTATATGAGATGCTACACTTCTGCTGTTGGTTAACCTCACACCATTCATAATGATATGTTCTTGCCCTGCCTTGTAATTCCCACCTGTCATGCTCTGCATCATATATTTGTTTTTGCATCCTGTATGTATCAGTACAAATAATGCCCTGCATGCCATGCTAAATTTTAAAACCGGTTGGAATAGAAGTTAACTTGAGTTTCAGCATGATCTTAAATTTGGTTTAAATACTCTTAATTGTTGAAATCATATGCGTAATAGCCATGTTGCATTCTTGAAATCATGTTGTATGCCATGCCATGTGCCATTTGCTATTTTGAATTCATGTTGTATTCTTGCCACTTCCAATGATTGATCTAATAATGTTGGATCTGCCTACTGGTTTTAATCCTTTTTTTTGCTGCGTCTGTTTTGAATAAGGCCATCATCCAGTTCAGTTTGGTTTATATATGCGTGATTTCATATGTTTGTCATATAACTCATCTTTGCTCTTGATTTGTGTTGATCATTTCATTGGTATTATGCTACATACCGTTACTATTGTCATCACAATGCTTTGGTTTGATTGTGCTTTTCCCATAGGATCATTTGTTGACTTTAGTTGATAGCCATGCGTATTGAAATCTCTAGGTCTTGTGTTTTGGATTATGGCTTCCCTTTTCACTTGGTTTTGTTGGAGTAATGTAGCACTGAGTTCAATATAGCTGCTTTGATTGTTTAATTCAATTGTTTTTTTATTTTGAATATATGCGCATGATATATGTTACATATTTATCAAGTCGTATTTGTTACTGGACGTATTCCCACCCCAGCGGATGGACTTGTGTGTGTGTTACTATTCCTCTTTTCCATGCCTATAAGGACTGGGGTTCGATCCCTGCCCAACCCTTTTTGTTTTTTTTTCTTCCTGAGTTTCGCTTCTTTAAAACATATATGCACATTTGCACTCCATAATCATCACGCACGTGCAGCCCAGCTGGTCTTGGTTTTGGGTTGTTGAAGCTAAGGTCATGGGTTCAAACCCTACATGGGACACTTTCTCTTTTTTTTTAGTTAATTTTTTTTTATCTCACCATTTTCTTTTTATCTCAAGTTTATTAAAAATGTAAAAAAAAAAAACAGTTATTTATCTTTTAGAAAATCTTAGTTTTATCCTAAAACTCCAAAATATTTATTTATTTAGTAATTTATTTTTTTCTTTAATAACTATTGAAATTGATTTATTATTAATGTGAGTTTCCACTTTCTTGTTTAATTTGTTGAACCTTTTATTTTGGACCTTATTGATATTTTAATAACTCATTTATTAATTTATCTTATTATTTGGTTGTTGATTTGTATTGTCTAATTTAGAATATCATCTTAATTAATCCTTTATTCATGATTATATGATTTGTGATGTATCTCAAGTGTTTTTTTTGGTTTGCCTTTGTCTAACTGACATCTTGATACTTATCTCATGTCTACTCATCATGAAACATTTTGCCATCTTCATGCTCATGTTGTTGTTTCTTTCTTCTATGACTTTTATTCTTTATTCTCTTTTTCCCCCATTCCAAAAGAAGGTTGAGCATGTTGACTCATAGGTCATGACCCCCCACCTTAACCTAAGTAACCTCTTAGGAGAAATTTTATTTCTTGGCCTCATCAGAGCCATAGAAATTACAACTAGCATTAGGAGAGAGTTCCTCAACTCTTAGTGATATTCATCATAATGAATTTATCACTTCCCCTGCTAACTAACCTTTAGCATAGAACCCTTTAGCAAACATAAGATAACATTTAACAAGAGGCTCCCGTAGAGTACTACGGACGTTTAGGGTGCTAATACCTTCCCTAGGCGTAACCAACCCCCGAACCTTAGATCTTTCCTCTTAGGTTTTTCTAACGATCTTGAACCTTTCCTTTGGATAAATCAAAGTCAGTTGTAAAAGAAATATGATGCAAATTAATTAATAATTTGTTATCCGATTTTCACCGCAACAGAAATGGCGACTTCCCTGGGGACAGTTAGACCTATTGCTGGTCCTTTCCTAGGAGGGTTAAGTCTATCTTGTTTTTTATGATTGCTTATTTACTCGTATGTGCTTATATATGTCATATCTGCTTGTATGCTTGTATGTCTGTTTGATATTATCTTGTTTGGTTTGGGTTGAAATGATATCTATGAGTGAGATGAATCCTATACCCGGATTTCGAGTGCACTTATGATAGGACGATGGTATATTCAAGGGGGCTTTGAAGGAGTCGATTCCTGAAAAAGTTAACTTGAGACACCATCACTCAGCTTAGGCCCTCTTGAGAGTTTAGTCATGCTGAACGATCCTTTTCGTGAAAGCGTGCTACTCTCAATGTATGTGCCATTGAGGTTGAGAACCGTAGTTTCCAAACCCCACTTAAGCCTTTTAGATGTAGTGCGGTGACCATGATGGAGTCTATTTCTGAATTGGTTGTCACGCGATACTACAGTCATACGAGATTCTCTTGAGAATTTTGTTGATTACCAAGTTATCTGGGAAGGTGAAAACCATAGTACATACCAATGGGAGGGTGAACCTTGGCTCCATACCCTTAACCCAACCTTTATGTGCTTATATTTGTATATGTTTGTGTTTGTTGCATCCATATAGCATGACCATATGCATATCAGTTTCATGGAACTCAGACTTCTTTTTTTTAAATGTCATAGAGATATCATGGATGAATTAAGAAGGAAAACAGTAAAATACACTTTCAAGAACCCTAAGTTGGATGACCTAAGGAGATTGGGAGATTTGCTAACAGACCCCGAAGGATTCAAAGATAGATATGGGAATTTATGGATATTATTGACAAAAAAAGTTGATGAAGGACTCCTTTCAACCTTGCTTCAGTTCTACGATCCAAAGTATCATTGTTTCACCTTTCCCGACTATCAACTCTTGCCTACGCTTGAAGAATATTCTCAGATAGTTGGTTTACCCGTCAAAGATGATTCTCCGTTTCCTATCTTTAACAGAGACCCAAAAGAGGAAAAAATATCTAAAGAGACTCATTTGGAATTAATTGACATCAAGAACAACTTAATCTCCAAGGGAGGAATTTTTGGGTTGACTGCTAAGTTCCTGTTTGGAAAAGCCCATTACTTTGCTAAACATTCCAACAAGGTCGCCTTTGAAGCTGTTTTTGCTCTACTCATCTATAGACTCTTTCTGTTCCCGAACTTTGACAACTTCGTGGATTTAAATGCAATCAAAATTTTCCTAAAGCAGAATCCTGTACCGACCTTACTTGTTGAAGCCTACCACTCAGTCCATATGAGAAATGCCCATGGTAATAGACAAATTACTTGCTGCATTCCTGTGTTATATAGATGGTTCATCTCACACTTACCAAAGAAAGACGCATTTTGGGATCCTAAGAAAGGATGGTGGTCTAAGAAGATTATGGCCCTTTCTCATGCAGACATTGACTGGTACAATCGGGTGTACGACAAAATCTCAATAATAGACAGTTGTGGCCCATATAACAATGTGCCTCTTCTTGGCATCAAAGGAGGAATCAGTTACAATCCAGTGTTGGCATGCCGTCAATTAGGCTACCCTATGAAGGATAAACCCTTAAACATTCATGTAGAGGGAATTTATTTTGAGGATTATGATAAGAATGAAGAACAAAGGGATTTAATCTTGAAAGCCTGGGATAGCAAGTGCAAAAGAGAAAATAGCTTCTTGGGGAAACCTAATTGTGTTTCTTTGGAGCCATATCTTCAGTGGGTCCGCAAGAGAGCCATTGAATTTAAAATGCCATACAAGAGGGAGGAACCAATTCCCATGAAAGAAGAACCTATTCTGTACTTTATGACAAAGGAAGAAGAGTTAGAGATATCATTAAGACAGACCCAGCGGTCTGAGGAAGCATGGAAACTTAAGTATCAGGTGGTTGTTGAGGAAAACTTTGAACTTCGAAAACAACTACGCGTCAAGGATGAAGAATTGACCTCTTACAAGAAAAGGAAGGTCCAAGAAGGCCCAAGTTCTTCTACTGTCCAGCCCACAGCTTGGAAGACGATCGTCGACAACCTTGTTGCAGAAAGAGATCAAATAGAGGAAGAAAACAAAAGACTCAAGCTACGACTCTTGGGAGAATCTCCTTAGGACTTTCTAGCTTTTATTTGGCTTTATATTTAGGGCTCTTTGAAAGTGTATCAACTGTTGTAATTCACTTTTATTTAATGAAAATGAGGTCTTTTGATATCTCTCGATATTTCACGAATGTCTGAATTCCATGAAACTTTGCATTGCATCAGCATTCTTTTTGCTAACTATCAAGAAACTAATGATATTATTGCAGACTTTGTTGATATGGAATCTAAGAAGCAAGTTTGGCCTTATTACTTCGAGCTCCCGGAACTTCAACAACTGATCTGGATGTGCGACATGATCGAAGATCCTTCAGACTTTGCTGACAAATATGGAAATCTCTCACAACTACTAAGGGTTCCAGTGACTGAGGGACCATTAGAAGTGCTGGTGCAATTGTATCACCCTAATTACCGTTGTTTCCTATTTCTTAAGTTCCAATTAGTTCCAACCTTAGAAGGATTTTCTGCTATAATTGGGATTCCCGTCAAAGAGTCCCCAATTTACTCCGGGTTAGAGTCAATGCCATCAGCCAGAGATATTGCAACGAATACCAGAATCAAATTTGCTGATATCCAGGCAAATTTAGTTATTAAAGAAAAACGACTTGGACTATCTTCACTATTCTTGTTTGAGAAAGCAATGTACTTCAAGAATAGGGGAAAGGAGGAACTGTATGAGGCAACACTTGCCTTAATGATCTATGGACTGGTTCTGTTTCCAGGCGTGAAGCAGTTCGTTGATACTCAGGCAATACAAATTTTCAGAATCCATAACCCGGTACCTACCTTGTTGGCTGATATGTACCACGCGGTTCAAACTAAGTACAACAAAGGATGTGGAGAAATTGTGTGCTGTGTACCTCTTTTCTATAAGTGGTTCACAGCCTACTTGCCAAAAACCCCTGCTTTCTGGGAGGTAGAACATTGTCAAGTATGGATTGAGAAACTGATGAGTTTGAAGCACACAGATGTCAAACGGCATAGCCCAACAGAAGAAGGGATAGTCATAATTACCAGCTGCGGGGATTGCCCTAATGTACCCCTGTTGGGAAGAAACGACTGCATCAACTACAATACTGTGCTCGCCCGTTGACAACTAGGTCACATGGGGAATGGACCCATAATCAAGGAAGATTTACACATGATGTATTATGGGGAAAGAGACGGCTACGAAATGAAAATGCTTCTTGAGCAAGCATGGTGTCAAATCAATAGGCAGTTGTGGAAGGCGGAGTACCCCGTCAATAAGGCGCATCTGGAATGGTCTCGTGAGATAGCCAGTGCGATGAGGAGACCCTATTCCCGTCACAAGCCACTCAGAACCAGACAAGGACTGGAGGAAACATTGACAGGGTTGTTACTCGAGAAGAAAAGGATTAAGGGACACATTGAAAAGCTGATGAGGGAGATGGATGAGGAAGGGGAAACATCCACCTGCGGGTCTAACTTCTAAAGAGCCTGTTGCTGGTTCCCTATGTTGTTTTTTTTCTTTGTTGTTGTTATCTTTTTAGTTATGGGAATAACCCATCTTTGTACTAAGGGCATGGAGATACTCTGCTCCGAAAGTAATGAATGCCAAACTTGCTTAATGAAGAAATTTTTTTGAAATACCATTGTCAAAAGCCTTGCAATTTTCTGTGTTTCTTGATAGATTAGCTTCGCATCTGCATATCATATAGCATCATTTTGCATTTTTGCTAAACTATCGAGATACTAAATTTTGTTTTGCAGACTTTGTAGAAAATGGACGCTACTAAGAACATAAACTGGCCCGTCACTTTCCTGATCCCTAATGTTGAGCATTTAATAGAGATTGGAGGAAGAATTGAAGACCCGCCAAGCTTTATTGACAAGTATGGAGACCTTTTTTCATTAATGAAGTTGCAAGTAAAAGAAGGACTGCTAGAAACCTTGGTACAACGGTATCATCCAGTATACAGATGTTTCATCTTTCCAAACTTTCAGTTAGTCCCAACCATAGAAGAATATTCACATATGCTAGGACTACCCGTTCAGCATCATCCCCCCTTTTCCGGTTTGGAAGAAGAATTCATTAATCAGGAGATTGCCGTAGGATTGGGGATCCAAAAGAGACACATCCGAGAAAACATGACCACCAGGGAGGGGTATCGTGGGCTACCTGCCCAATTTTTAATTGAGATAGCTCTCCACTTTCAGGAGAGCGGAAACTCTGCAATGTTTGAGTCAATGTTTGCTTTGCTGGTGTTTTAATCAGAATCTTTATGGGTCAGAACCCTGTTCCCACTTTACTGGCTGACATGTACTTCTCGGTCACCATGCAGACTATGAGGAGTAAAGGTGTGATTGTTTGTTGTGCCCCATTACTATACAAGTGGTTCGTCTCATACCTACCCACGACACCAACATTTTGGGAAGTGAATGACAATGCTCTTTGGGTCAAGAAACTAATGGAACTAAGGCATTCTGACATCAAGTGGTACGATATAGACCCTGAAGGAACCATAATAATCGTTAGTTGTGGAGACTATCCCAATGTGCCACTCATGGGTCGACTTGGTTGTATAAGCTACAACCCCGTGCTCGCACGTTACCAGTTGGGCCATCCAATTGAAGAGGAGCCTAGACCAGAAGAAATTGAGCTGATGTACTATGGATACGAAGAAGGATTTGAAGAAAAACTCAAGATGAGGGAAGCATGGCTTTTCATTAATTATCAAAAATGGATCACCAACGGTCCTGTCACTGAAGCTCATCTGAAATGGGTACGAGGGATTTCACTCAACATGAGAAAGCCCACTCCGTATTTTGAGGCATCCACAAGTGCTGAACAGAGAAGGATGGAGTTATTAGGAGAGCTGACTTTGGAGAAAGCCAAAACCAAGCAACTTATCAAAGAAATCATGGAAGGGATCAGGGGAGGCGAAGGGCTGCCCTATTTTCCGTAGTTGTAATCTATTGTTGTAATTCTATTTTAAGCTGTATTTCTTTTTAAATATGATCCAAACAATGATTGTAACATTTCCTTTCTGTAAGCACTTATATTATTTTCAATGGGAAAGTTATGTTATTAGTAATCCTGTTATTTACACTGTTTTACGAACTCTTTTAGTTCTTGATGGTTTAGCCTGCATGCGCATATCATTTGCATTTTCGCATGTGCATGTGCATTTCTTCTGTGTCTCATTGTCGTCTTATCTTCTTCAGTTGTTGTTGTTGTTGAACCGTCACCCTGAATTCCTCGCATCATTACAATACCCGGGCACAGGCTCGAAGAAGAAGAATGTTAGTAGATTGCGAGAACTTGGACCAAGTTAACAACGAGCTTAATGAGCTAAAAGGTGGCATGGGGCAGATCATGGAAGCCCTAAATATTATACGAGCAAAGATGGATACGTAGGTCACTGTGGTCTCAGAGGTCGCAGTTACAACTATTGAACCACCTGTCATACCTGTTGAAGGCCCTACTTTGGGAATGCCACAAGACTTTATGTGGGTCACGGCTCCGCAATCTACACAACAAGAAGTACCACTGTTTGATGGAAATCAGCAAGCTATTCCAACTTATGCCCCACTAGCGGTACAGACCCATTTTCAACCCGTTTTTCAAAATCAACGTCATTTTGACCATGACGAGATGTCTATGGAAGAAGATGACAGTAATGAGAAATTAAGAGCCAATATGGAGATTATGCAGAGAAAGCTGAAGGCCATGGAGGGAGACAATGTCTTCAGTTCCGACCTTAAGGATATGTGTCTGGTCACTGATCTAGTAATTCCACCAAAATTCAAGTTGCCAAGCTTTGAATTATACTCTGGTGCTATGTGTCCTAAGGCACATTTGGTCATGTATCTTCGAAGAATTGCGGCATATATGGATAACGATAAGTTAATGATCCATTGTTTCCAGGACAGCCTGAAGGACGCTGCCACAAAGTGGTACTTAAGCTTAGACCAATCTTAGATTAAATGTTTCCAAGATGTTATGGACGCCTTCATAAAGCACTATAAGTATAACTTCGATTTAGCTCCTGATTGTAGGAAGCTATTGACCATGACTCAGAAGAACACTGAGTCGTTCAAAGAGTATGCTCAAAGGTGGAGAGAGACTGCATCACAGGTTGAACCACCATTGACTGAGAAGGAATTAGTTGATTGGTTTGTAGACACTGTAAAGCCAGAATTCTATGAGAAAATGATTAGTAATATCGGTGCCAATTTTTCTGATATCATTGCAATTGGCATGAAAGTGGAGGCAGGTCTGAAAAGTGGAAAGGTAGCCAGTTCACCTAACAGTTCCACTAGCGCTAGTGTCAAGAAGTTTCCAGGTAATTTCCATAAGAAGAAGGAAGGCGAGACTAGTGCTGTTATGACAGGGAAGAGGCAGAATCCTAAACGATCTTTATTCCAACCACAACCAAGTCCTAGTTTCCCTCAACAGCCAGTTTACCCTATGCAGTTCGCACAACAACCATACGTGGCGTCTGTTACGCCCACTTTTAATCATCAGATAATGCAACAAGTTCCTGTTTCCCAGCCACCAAATCAGCAGTGGCCGAAGAACCAAAATCAGAATTACCAGCAGCAACGGCGGCCAGCGCCACAGCAAAATACCCCTCCAAGAAGACAGGCAGTAACACCAAATTTTCCACCCATACCGATGACGTATACAGCACTGTATCCTTCTCTGGTGGAGCAAGGATTAATTGTTACTAGGCCTTTGGGGCCACCATCTGAAAAATCTATGCAGTACTTCAACCCTAATGCAACATGTGCTTTCCATCAAAGGGGAGTGGCCCATGATTTAGAAGGGTGTTTGGCATTAAAGAATCTGGTGAAAAGTTTGATAGAGAAGAATATTCTGTCTTTTGCTAATAACCAGCCAAATGTGAAGAGTAATCCCTTACCAACTCATGGGTCAACTAATGCTGTCGAGGACGAGAATGATGAAGTATTGATCTCAGATGCAACAAAGATTAAAACTCCTTTGAGAACGTTTCATGCTAAGCTATTCAGTGCCGGATTGGTCAAAACTTGCCATGATGGTTATGGAGAATGTGATGGTAGTAGTGAAGGGTGTCAGTTGGTTCAAGATGATATTCAACGACTGATCGATGAAGGTTTTTTACAAGTTTTCAAAAAAGAAAGCAGAGTAGCAGTAATTGAATCAGTGTTCAATTTACCAAAACAAGTGCTAGTATTTGAGGAAGAAGAATACATATCAGTAGTCCCCGTGTTCAACAATCCAGGGGCAAGTACCGTAAGTCCGGTGTTTAAACAATCAGTTCCAAGAATCAATAAATCTGAAGTTGCTTCCCCTATTAATCACGCCAGGCAAGATAATTTCCCAAGACCAGTCCCGTTCAGGTTCAGAGGAACCAAAGCATTACCATTTATCTACGAAGACATTACAGGTGGTAAGAAGAAGGAGGAAATGATCCCAAGGAAAGAGGCGGGGGTCGTTATAGAAGAACCAGTCCCAAGGAAAGAGGTGGGGGCTGATGAGAAGAATGTGTCCAATATAGTAGGGACAGGAAGAATGACGAGGAGTGGGAGGATTTATACCCCTATGAACAAAGAAGTGTCTGGTAAAGAAGGTGATGTGCGTATACCTACCAATGACAAAGGTAAAGAAGTGATTTCCAAGGAGGATGATGAGGAGTTTCTCAGGATAATAAAAAAAAAGTGATTACAGGGTCGTGGATCAGCTTCACCAGACTCCGTCTAAAATTTCTATTTTATCCCTGTTGATTAATTCGCCGGTCCACCGATCAGCATTACAGAAAGTATTGGCTCAGGCTCATGTGGCCCAGGACATTACCGCCAGACAATTTGATCACGTTATCGCTAACATTACTGCATGCAATACGCTCAGCTTTAGTGATGAAGAACTAACCCAATCAGGTCAGAAACACAATCTTGCTCTGCATATATCAATGAAGTGTCAGGAGGACACACTGGCTAGAGTTCTTGTAGACACAGGATCCTCTCTGAATGTCTTACCAAAGAGGGCCCTCGACAAGCTGGCATATAAAGGAGGGATCATGAGACCCACATCGTTAATCGTCAAAGCTTTTGATGGTTCACAAAGATCCGTGATGGGGGAAATTGAACTGCCAGTTCTGATTGGACCCCAGGAATTCAATGTTTTATTTCAGGTTTTGGACATTAACCCTGCCTATAGCTGCCTACTTGGAAGACCCTGGATCCACGAGGCAGGCGCTGTTACTTCAACCTTACACCAGAAGATGAAATTTGTGGTCGACGACAAGCTGGTCATCGTCCATGGGGAAGAAGACTTGATGGTTAGTAACTTATCATCCTTCCGTTATATTGAGGCTGATGAGGATGCATTGGAAACCTCTTTTCAAGCCCTGGAAATAGCTAACACAGTTATGATTGACAATGAGAAGCCAGTGGTACCAGAATATCCATCTTTTGCTTCATATAAAAGCATCCAGTCTGCCCTTCAAGACAGCGTGCCCGCAGGTTGGGGCGAAGTGATTGAGGTTGAGAAAAGGATCCTACACCAAGGGTTGGGTTACAGACCAACTCCAGAGGAGGAGGCTGCTTCAAGTACAAGAGAAAGAAGAATGAAGATAAAGATAGTGCAGGAGACATTTATCAAAGGTGGACATCAAGTCCATGCAATCATAGGAAGTACTGAAGAAGACGAAGACATTGATCGTTTGATTTTTAGCCAAGAAGGCGCATTAGGCAACTGGGAATCTGTTGAGATCCCAATCGTGTACCCGGAACCAGAGTAACTTGTCTAGATTTGTTGTTTTCATCTCCCTAGTCTTGCCCAAAGCTAGTGAATTATTTTGTACGGGCCTCCGTTTTCAAACTTTAAATCAATGAAATGACTATTTTGCTAATTTTTATCGTTTTCACTTTATTGCATTCTATTTCTAAAAAAAATGGCAATCTTTTCAAACAAAAGCATCTTCATCTTGCATGTTCTTGAGTTGTTGTGCATTTTAATAATATAAGTCATTCTACCATGCAGAATGAATCATAAACCCATTGTATTCAATGACCTCGCTTTTACCATTGACTTCGATTCCCCTGTCTATCAAGCTGAGGAGGAGGAGGATTATGAGGTGCCCAAGGATCTAATAGATATATGTGACTACTAGTATACAGATCTCCAGACTCATGAAGAACGGGTGGATGTCATTAATCTTGGCACTGAGGATGAGAAGAAAGAAGTCAAGATTGGGGCATCACTGAAACCAGAAATCAGACAGCGGTTGATTTCGCTCCTTAAAGAGTATGTGGACGTGTTTGCTTGGTCCTACCAAGACATGCCTGGTTTAAATACGGATATTGTGGTCCACAAATTACCCCTTAAGCCTGAGTGCCCGCCAGTAAAGCAAAAGCTTCGTAGAAGTCATCCCGACATGGCTCTCAAGATTCGAGATGAAGTTAAGAGACAGTTGGATGCCGGATTTCTGGCAGTTTCCAAGTACCCATAATGGGTAGCTAATATTGTCCCTGTTATGAAGAAGAATGGAAAGGTACAAATGTGTGTGGACTACAGGGATCTCAATAAAGCTAGTCCCAAGGATGATTTCCCTCTACCCCATATCGACACACTGGTAGATAACACGGCTCGTTTTGCCATGTTCTCATTTATGGATGGCTTCTCAGGCTACAATCAGATTAAAATGGATCCGGCTGATAAAACCACTTTCATTACCCCATGGGGTACTTAATGCTACAAGGTTATGCCTTTTGGATTAAAGAACGCCGAGGCAACATACCAAAGGGCTATGGTGACTCTGTTTCACGATATGATCCACAAAGAGATAGAGGTGTACGTGGACGATATGATAGCCAAATCTCGAAATGAAGAGGAACATGTAGATCACTTGCTGAAATTGTTCAAGAGACTTCGAAAGTACCAACTGAGGTTAAACCCTGCAAAATGTACCTTTGGAGTCAGGTCAGGGAAGTTATTGGGTTTCATTGTTAGCCAGAAGGGCATTGAAGTGGATCCAGATAAAGTACGAGCGATTCAAGAAATGCCAGCTCCTTAAACCAAGTCTCAAGTCAGAGGATTTTTGGGCCGTTTGAATTACATCTCCAGGTTCATCTCCAACATGACTCCAATATGCGCTCCAATTTTCAAATTGCTCAGTAAGAATCAGCCAGTAGAATGGAATGCTGACTGTCAACAAGCTTTCGAGAAACTCAAAAGTTATCTCCAAGAACCTCCTATTCTAATTCCTCCGGTTCCCGGAAGACCTCTCTTTATGTATTTGACTGTTCTGGAGGAGTCTATGGGCTGTGTTTTGGGACAGCATGACGAGACTGGCCGGAAGGAGCATGCAATTTATTATCTGAGTAAGAAGTTTGCAGACAATGAAAGCCGTTACTCATTACTTGAAAAGACTTGTTGCACTCTGGCTTGGGCCGCCAAACGTCTAAGACAGTACCTGATTTGTCATACTACCTTGTTGATTTCCAAGATGGATCCGATAAAGTACATTTTTGAGAAACCTGCCCAAACAGGTAGACTTGCCCGTTGGCACATGTTATTATCCGAATACGACATTCAGTATGTCACTCAAAAGGCCATCAAAGGAAGCATTCTTTCAGAATATCTTACCGATCAACCAGTCGAAGACAATGAACCGCTCAAGTTTGATTTCCCTGACGAGGATATTATGGCAGTAAAATATTGTGAAGAGTCAAGCTCTGAAGAAGACCCCAAAGCTGAGTATAGGTGGAAGATGATGTTCGACGGCTCGTCCAATTATAAGGGACATGGAGTAGGTGTTGTTATAATTAATCCTGAAGGTAGCTACACCCCTTTTACAGCCAGGCTAGATTTTGGATGTACAAATAATATTGCTGAGTATGAAGCGTGCATTCTGGGTCTGGAAGCTGCAATCGATCTTGGAATCTGTTTTCTTGAAGTTATGGGTGACTCCGCTCTAGTCATTTATCAAATTAGAGGCGAGTGGGAAACAAAAGATGAGAAGCTTGTCCCTTATCAGGCGTATGCTTTGGAGTTGATTAAATGTTTTGATGAGATAACATTTTGTCACGTGCCACGTACTGAGAATCATGTGGCCGATGCTTTAGCAACACTGGCTTCGATGTGGCAAGTTAGATTTATCAATGAAGATCCCGTAATCAGTATTGAAAGGAGAACTGGGCCTGCTTACTGTCAGTCCATTGAAGGAGAATCTGACAGCAAACCTTGGTTCCATGATATTGTGAACTTTCTAAAGAATCAAGAATATCCAGCCGACGCCTCCGTTCTTGATAAGAAGACTCTACGAAGACTATCAGCCAAGTTCTTCATTAGCAATGGTGTACTATACAAAAGGAATCATGATATGGTTTTGCTACGATGTGTCGATAAGAGAGAAGCAGACTTGCTGATCCATGATATCCATGAAGGAGCTTTTGGCACCCATGCCAATGGACATGCCATGGTTAGGAAGATTTTGAGGGCTGGATACTATTGGCTGACTATGGAGACTGACTGCATTCAGTATGTTAGAAAATGCCATAAATGTCAGATCTATGCGGACAAAATCCACATTCCTCCTACTCTGTTGAATGTGCTATCATCACCCTGGCCGTTCTCTATGTGGGGCATTGATATGATTGGGGCAATTGAACCTAAAGCGTCTAATGGGAATCGTTTCATTTTGGTGGCTATAGATTACTTTACCAAGTGGGTAGAAGTCGCTTCTTATGCGAACGTGACTAAGCAAGTAGTTGCACGTTTCATCAAGAACAACATCATTTGTCGTTATGGGATCCCCAATAGGATCATAACAGACAACGGGACCAATCTGAACAACAAAACCATGAAGGAACTGTGTGACAACTTCAAAATTGAACATCATAACTCTTCACCATATCGTCCAAAGATGAAGGGAGCGGTCGAAGCTGCGAACAAGAATATCAAGATGATTCTTCAGAAGATGGTCAAAACATACAAGGATTGGCACGAAATGTTGCCATATGCACTACATGGGTATAGAACATCAGTTAGAACTTCAACAGGGGCAACCCCCTTTTCTCTGGTATATGGGATGGATGATGTCCTCCCTATAGAGGTTGAAATACCCTCATTAAGGATATTGATGGAAATCGAGCTTGATGAAGCAGAATGGGTTCAAGAAAGATATGATCAGTTGAATCTAATTGACGAGAAGCGCCTGACAACCATGTGTCATGGTCAACTGTACCAGAAGAAGATGAAAAGGGCATTTAATAAAAAGGTCCGCACTCGGGAATTTCGAGTAGGCGAGTTGGTACTTAAAAAGATTCTACCTTCACAAAGAGACGCCCGTGGAAAATGGGCACCCAATTATGAAGGACCATTTGTAGTTAAGACAGTCTTTTCAGGAGGGTCTTTGTTTGTTACAACTATGGATGGTAAACAGCTTGCGCACCCTGTGAATGCAGATTTGGTACGAAAGTATTATGCTTGAAAGATGTCTCACCTGTATCCAGGAATCCCCAGAAAAGTCAGCTATAGAGTTTTAGTCCATAGAGTTGGTTACTGGTCATTGAATACAATGTAACCTTTACCAAATTGCCATTTTGCTGCATTTGTAATATTTCATGGGACTCTGCTATTTGGCAAGTCCCCATTTTTCAATGAATATCAGCTATTGAGCCTTTTTTTTTGTTTATTGTACTATCATCTTTATTCTGCAAAACCTTGTCATTTTCACTTGATTTTGAAAACGGAAATGTTGCAATTTCTAAGAAAACACAAAATAAACTAAGTTTTACTCTGGAATTAAGACGCTTTGGAATCAAGTCGGTGCAGGAAGAGTTAGCAGTGCAGTTTTCTTTGGCATGGATCTGCCATCTCCATAGGAAAGAAGATTGCCTGGTTATCCTTGATGTTTGGGTTTCAGGGTGTTGGCTTGTGTTATCCTTTCTTCTTTCCTTTTTGCGTCGTTCACGTCGTTTCTAGCATATGGCTAAGCATATGCATCATACCCTTGCATCTTTGCTCCTTGTGCTTTGTTTTGCTTGTGGTCTTGTGTTGGTGTCTGTCTTTATCTCCCCAGTGAAATAAAGACATTCCCGGCTTTGCTTCGTGTCGTGCTTGTTCGGTCTTAACCTTTACGCGCCAGTTTGGAATCTTTAAACCTTTTGCCGTTCCCCAAGAAGTTTAACATTAAAGATTTTGTAAAACTGTTCTTGTTTGAATCGTGTCGAACTTGAACATGGACTCTGTTTGAATCGTGTCAAGTATTGTCTTGTGTTTTAAAACTTGTTCTTGTTTGAATCATGTCAAACTTGAACTTGGAATTTGTTTGAATCACGTCAAGCATCGTCTGCTTGTTTTAAAACTTGTTCTCGTTTGAATCGTGTCAAATCGTAACTTGGACTGTGTTCGAATCGTGTCGGACATTGCCTCGTGTTTTAAAACATGTTCTTGTCTGAATCGTGTCAGACTTGAACTTGGACTTTGTTTGAATCGTGTCAAGCATTGTCTTGTGCTTTAAAAACATGTTCTTGTCTGAATCGTGTCAGACTTGAACTTGGACTTTGTTTGAATCGTGTCAAGCATCGTCTGCTTGTTTTAAAGCTTGTTCTCGTTTGAATCGTGTCAAACTTGAACTTGAACTTTGCTTGAATCGTGTCAAGCACTGTCTTCCTGTCTTAAACTTGTTCTTTGTTCGAATCGTGTTGGACATTGAACCCTTACCTTTAGTTTTTGAAAACTTACTTTAAAGCTAAGCTTCTTGGAACAAATTTCTTCGACCTTATAAGACTCCTGTCTGGTGCTCAGGGTTTGTTTCCGTCATCCTGGCTTTTCTTGAAGATCCCATTTTGAACTCTTCAGCTTAGGTTCCCCAGGAAGTCTTTGCTTGTTTGTATGTCTTTTTAGGCTGATCCCTAGTAATCAGGTTTTTCTTCCTGGTTTCATGCCCAGGAAGAATGTGGGTTTGTTGTGCCCCGGGTAGTCTATCTCCCCGGTTTTCTTTCCCAGTGGAGATTGTTTGTGGTCTTTTCCACAGTTTTTCTTTGGAGTCTCTCCGGTGGGTCTTTTTTGTTAGCTTGTATCCCTAGTGAGGTATTTCTCATGGACACTAGCTTTCATCCTTCCCCAGTGAAGCTCTGTGATCTTTTTGCTTCCTGTTTGCCCCTTGGTGTCTTGTTGTGTTTGCATTTTCTTGCATCTTCTTGGCATCATGTTTGCTGCATTGCATATGTGTGCACCCAGGGTAGAATTTTCGGGTATCTGTATTTAAATATCTTCCACCGTTGATTGATTACATGAAGATCTTCATCTCTCATGTCATCATGTGAAGATATTTAAATAGGGGCAACTGTTGAACCCCAAATTTTACCCTTACTTTTTATTGCTAGATACTATATGATTTATCTTGATCACTTCACTTATTTTACCTTAATAGTTTTTTTCTTCTATATATTTCTATTTTAATGTGTGTTATTTCATTTATTTTTTAAAATTGTTTTTTTTTTAATTTATCAATTAGCTTAATTTAATTTAATTTTCTCTAGCCTAATCACTTAATTTTTGTTGGTAATTTAATTATTCTAACTATGCTAATTTTTAATTAATTATCTTTCCTATATTGATTATTTTTGTTAAACTTTATTAATCCTTTTAATTTAAGATTAGTATTAATTAGATTTCATTATTGGTCATTAATCTTTTATTTAAAAATAGAAAAAACGTGTGTGTCACATTTCTATTAAACCTCCATGGATTGTATTGAATTTTCTGATTGGAGGAGGAGTTATGCCATCAGCCAATGAGGAAGCGTGTTTTTGTTTTGACTTTTCAAAGTAGAAGATGACCAATGGGAGCTTGGCACGTGTTCGGCAAAAACAGTTTTCTTCTTCCTCTCTTCGTTTCCTCTTTTCTTTTTTGCAGAAAAACAATTCTTTTCAACCCTTTGCAAATTCAATTCGAATTTGTTCCATCAAATCGTGGCGCCATAATTCAATTCCATCTTGCCCTAATATTGCCTCATTTGCTCCATGGGATTTCATTGGCACAAAGCAAGGATTCAACCTTCCGTTCTAGTCATTGTCTGTGCATCTGCGAGAAGAGCAGAGCGACGTTACTCTCAATTTCCCAAAGAACGCATACATAGACTGATAGCGAAGAAAAATGGGGAGATGCTTTCCATTTATACCTTGCAGGTCAGAAGGAGGGAGCGTCTGTCCCTTGAAGCAACATTTGAATTTAATTTCAAAACCCAAGTCACCAAGTTTGGATCCCTGGATGAGTTCAACCCGGCCCATATCTCAGCCTATATAAGAAGGATCAGTTTCAATGCAAATCATCAAGAATTTTCTCAAAAACATCTAAATATTTCAAGTCTCGAGCAAGCTGAGTGAGTGACTTTTTGAGTAGCTGTGGAAGTAGTCTGCATACTCAAAACATTGGCAAAGCTTTATTTGGTATCACCCTCTTCTCATTTCTATTAATCATGTTCATTTAGTAGCATTTCTGTCATAATCATTTACTACTCTTTACATTTGAATCCTACTTATAATGTTCCTTGTGTTGGTTATCTGCTCATAGTTAGATGTTTTTATCCCTGAACATAATGTGCATATGTTTTCTTATACCAATGTTATGAGATTGTTGTTTTTCTATTCATTAGAGATGTAGATGTCACTATGACTTGTTATTGTCTTATTCCACATCTTTCACTAATATGTTTGGTTAGCAAATCTACCCTTACAAGTTGTTTTAGGTAGAGGGTCACTCTGTTGATTTTTTGTTGATGATTGAGGAAAGTAGCTTTACTTTACTTTGTTTATACCCGAATGTGATGGATTCCCCAACATATGTAGGAATCATGAGCATGTTTTCTATTGTGCACTATCTAAACTAAAATGTATGGTCATCCTTGTAAATTTGCTTGGCATGAAATTTGTGTATTTGATTCCTTTGTTTCGATTACACGACTGTCTTTTATTACTAACTTGTTTGATGAAACTTTTAGGGTGAATTTGGTTTGCAAATGTGTTTTGATGAGATGATCACACCCTTCTGCACTTTCCTTATGGTATACACTAGTTGGAATGATTGACTGCTAGCTGATACATCTATACTTGTTAAAATCTTTGCACTTATTTGGCATGCTCCATATTTGAACTTGTTCATGATTGACTGGCTTTGGTTATATTCATTAATCATTTGATGTTGTTAAATCCTTAAGTTAACTATGTACCTTTGTTAAACTTATGAATTTTATGCCTGCTTTGTGCAAAGTTCTCATTTTGTATGGTTATAAACTCTATGCACTAACCATTTTTCATGTGGTTACCCTGTTGTCTTAGTTCAAGTTTGCCTCTTATGCGTCTAACCATAGTTAATATGTATGCACTTTCCATGCTAGCAATTGATCACAACTATGTTGTATCTTACTTTTATGTCATATTAACTGTTTTGTCAAGCTATATTGAAGTTGGTTGAGTGTGTGTGTGTCTTTCATCCAAGCCTATTAATGTATGACCCGACTTGTCTGATTTAGTCTTGCTATTAGGATGATATCATTTGACTGGTTTTGTCTGGTTTTGTGTTTGTAACATGTCCATTGCTATTTTAGTGTGTATACCAATCTTATCATTTTGTTCTATCATAAAGTTTTGATTTTAATCCAACTGCTTTATCTTGATTTTGAACTAATAAAGGGGACAGTAGGTCTGTTAGTCATTATGCCATGAAGTGTTAGATGTTGAATTCATGCTAGCCAAGTTTTTAGAAGCTTCATCATCATTCATATGTATACCTGCATCTAATGCTTAAACATGAAATCGTGGTTTTAATATGCCTATGTATTGTAACTCCTTGACTGTCTTTTGAATCAGATTTGTTTTTAACCATGCCTTGTGATAGTTCAAGTCTGTTTGTCATATAGACCCTCTCTATGCCATTCACAATTCTGATACACTTTGTGGGGGTGTGTGTGTTTTTCAAGCATCAATACCTGACTCATTCTGGCTGGTCTTATTTTTACTATTTTGTTACTGTATGTTTGTTGGAATGGTTACTTGAATGATCTTGCCTTGCTTTTGTATGGTAACATATTCTTTATTATTATTTCAGCATGAATGCAAATCTTGTCACTTTGCTCTATCATAAGTTGTCTCATCTCATTTTGAATCAATAATAGTTCTTCATCTCTATGTGCTATTAACTCTTATACCATGGAATGTTAAATATTGACCTCATGCTTGTCAAACCTCATTAAATCTTTATGTATATGAGATGCTACACTTCTGCTGTTGGTTAACCTCACACCATTCATAATGATATGTTCTTGCCCTGCCTTGTAATTCCTACCTGTCAAGCTCTGCATCATATATTTGTCTTTGCATCCTGTATGTATCAGTACAAATAATGCCCTGCATGCCATGCTAAATTTTAAAACCGATTGGAATAGAAGTTGACTTGAGTTTCAGCATGATCTTAACTTTGGTTTAAATACTCTTAATTGTTGAAATCATATGCGTAATAGCCATGTTGCATTCTTGAAATCATGTTGTATGCCATGCCATGTGCCATTTGCTATTTTGAATTCATGTTGTATTCTTGCCACTTCCAATGATTGATCTAATAATTTTGGATCTGCCTACTGGTTTTAATCCATTTTTTTTGCTGCGCCTGTTTTGAATAAGGCCATCATCCAGTTCAATTTGGTTTATATATGCGTGATTTCATATGTTTGTCATATAACTCATCTTTGCTCTTGATTTGTGTTGATCATTTCATTGGTATTATGCTACATACCGTTACTATTGTCATCACAATGCTTTGGTTTGATTGTGCTTTTCCCATAGGATCATTTGTTGACTTTAGTTGATAGCCATGCGTATTGAAATCTCTAGGTCTTGTGTTTTGGATTATGGCTTCCCTTTTCACTTGGTTTTGTTGGAGCAATGTAGCACTGAGTTCAATATAGCTGCTTTGATTGTTTAATTCAATTGTTTTTTTATTTTGAATATATGCACATGATATATGTTACATATTTATCAAGTCGTATTTGTTACTGGACGTATTCCCGCCCCAGCGGATGGACTTGTTTGTGTGTTACTATTCCTCTTTGCCATGCCTATAAGGACTGGGGTTCGATCCCTGCCCAACCCTTTTTGTTTTTTTTTCTTCCCGAGTTTCGCTTCTTTAAAACATATATGCACATTTGCACTCCGTAATCACCACGCACGCGCAGCCCAGCTGGTCTTGGTTTTGGGTTGCTGAAGCTAAGGGCATGGGTTCAAACCCTACATGGGACACTTTCTCTTTTTTTTTAGTTAAAATTTTTTTTATCTCACCATTTTCTTTTTATCTCAAGTTTATTAAAAATGCAAAAAAAAAAAAAAAAAAAAAACAGTTATTTATCTTTTAGAAAATCTTAGTTTTATCCTAAAACTCCAAAATATTTATTTATTTAGTAATTTATTTTTTTTCTTTAATAACTATTGAAATTGATTTATTATTAATGTGAGTTTCCACTTTCTTGTTTAATTTGTTGAACCTTTTATTTAGGACCTTATTGATATTTTAATAACTCATTTATTAATTTATATTATTATTTGGTTGTTGATTTATATTGTCTAATTTAGAATATCATCTTAATTAATCCTTTATTCATGATTATATGATTTGTGATGTATCTCAAGTGTTTTTTTTGGTTTGCCTTTGTCTAACTGACATCTTGATACTTATCTCATGTCTACTCATCATGAAACATTTTGCCATCTTCATGCTCATGTTGTTGTTTCTTTCTTCTATGACTTTTATTCTTTATTCTCTTTTTTCCCCCATTCCAAAGGAAGGTTGAGCATGTTGACTCATAAGTCATGACCCCCCACCTTAACCTAAGTAACCTCTTAGGAGAAATTTTATTTCTTGGCCTCATCAGAGCCATAGAAATTACAACTAGCATTAGGAGAGAGTTCCTCAACTCTTAGTGATATTCATCATAATGAATTTATCACTTCCCCTGCTAACTAACCTTTAGCATAGAACCTTTTAGCAAACATAAGATAACATTTAACAAGAGGATCCCGTAGAGTACTACGGACGTTTAGGGTGCTAATACCTTCCCTAGGCGTAACAAACCCCCGAACCTTAGATCTTTCCTCTTAGGTTTTTCTAATGATCTTGAACCTTTCCTTTGGATAAATCAAAGTCGGTTGTAAAAGAAATATGATGCAAATTAATTAATAATTTGTTATCCGATTTTCACCGCAACAGCTGTGATTGCTTATATTCAGGGGCATATTCGAGTGTGTCATGTTACTTGTTGTTAGGCATTTGTGACTGATATATGAGTTAGATCAGTCCTGAAGTATTTCATGTTGTCATGCTTAGTGTGTTCAAACTTTTGAGTGCCAACTTGACCTTCATTGTGTTAATATATGTATGTTTGTTATACAAAGCTAGGATTCATCATGCCATAATTTTGCTTTAAGACAAGTTGTGTACCTAAAACTGATTTTGGTGAACTAATGGCTTAAGGTGATGAAAATGATCTTTTTAATTTGCTCACAACCTGCTGTTTTTGTCTTCAAACTAAACACTTGTTTGAGGACTCATTATTGACACAGTCATATATTCCTTCTCATATCTTATTCTGCACACAAACTGCACTGAGAAGGAGGAGCTGATCATATTTCTTTGTGTCAATCTTTTGTTCATATTTAATCATGTATTTCTCAAAAGTTTCATAGTTTGGCATATCATGACATTTTACTACATGTATAATAAGACTGTCACTTGAAACTGGTCACTTTTTTGAGGTTTTGCTTTTGTGACCTCACATTATGTATATATATACCCTCCTGCCAGGCTGTATACTGAGAATACGCAGATAACCCCAAACTGTTAAGATATTCTCATATTGCTATCATTGGTGATTTATGATCATTTTGTGCTAGGTAGATTTTTACTTTGATTAAGTTTGTCCTTGTCTATATGTTTCCTTTATAGTATGATTAGGTTTGCATGCCAAAGTTGTTGAATGAAAAAGTCTTGAAATGCATGAAACTGACACATCTGAATTACTGATTTGTTATGCTTTGCTTACTCACTTGTTATGCACAAATTGCTATGAGGATACATGTTCAAGGGTATGTATGTCAATGAATACCAAAGATTAACATGAGGACTTGTTTTGTTTGTCTGTTATGCTGAACTTTGATTTTTAACCATGTTGTTTGTTAAATCATTATGCACAAACTGATACACTATGCACACAGTGTTACCACTCTGATGTATGCTCAGTTTACATGTTTGGAATTCATGAAATATATGCTTTGCCAAAGTTTTGTATAGGCGCTTGCCTAAGCCTCATGTTGATGCATTTTAACTCATGATGTGTTGTTTGATTAAACCAATCTGGTCTGTATGTTTGTAACCAATGCATGAGCTGACAATCATTTGAAATCTTTGTGTCATCATTATGCCATAACTGAGGAACTCCATATAGGTGTTAAGCTTGCTGATAATATGTTGGACTTGACACTGAGGTTGTGTATGTGGTTGAGAGATGGGGATTTGGAGTATGTCCATCAGGCCAGCCCTTGTATTCAGGATATATATGCAAACCTCAAATTGACATGTGTTTCCAAACTGTGAATATGCCTGCTAAACTTTGTATTCAAGGCGCGTGTGCTAACTTAACTTGAATTTTGTTAGTATGTGTGTTGTGAATGATTGTCTGGTTAAAAAACTTTCTCATTGCTAAAGTCAAGAACTATCATGCCCTATTATTTTGTTGTTAAGCCAATGTGATTTGTGTACACTTATGACTGATGTATGACCCATGTCTACAGCCTTGCAAAATGTCCTTTTTATGTGTGTCTAAGTTAGGAGGTGTTACTGATTTGTGTGCACAAACATCCTGCTTTGGTATGCAATAAAATTATGTGAACCATGGCCATATCTTGCATTCACCTTATATGTACCAACTGCTGCTAATTCTTGAAAGTTTATGTTTGTTCCCCTGATTGTTGCTCATAATGTATCATGACCCGTTGGTTTTAAGAAAACAAGTTGAGGCAGTGTGCTAATATTGGTATGTACATCTAAGAATCTTCATATTTGCTCTTGATATATTTGCCTGTCTGCACATGCCACCAATGTCTAGTTGTTATACCCTTACTTAATTGCTTTTGTAACTTCATGCCTGGTCTGAACCAATTTCACATGTTGATGTCCCTTAAAAATTGATATGTGAACTTTGCTAAGTCTCCAAGGGATTGTATGTTAGGATTTCTATAGTTCATTTTTGTCTTTTCTCATCTTTAATGCTTTGCCATGATCATGCTAACACTTCCACCATTTTGAATTAACTGACATTGGTAAGTTTCAATACTTGAAGTGACATGTTTCCCCCTACCATCATAATGTATACATCTACACTATGCTGTTGTGGTCCGAGTTAAGTTTAAGGCTTGTTCATTTTAAACTAATTGAAGTTTGGACCTAAAGGACTAGGATGGACTCTCATTATAGCTATGCTGTTCTTATCTATGCACCTTGTACTCACTCTTGTTATTTTGAAATCATACTATCACAAGAACATAGTTTTGCATGCTCCCTAGACATAATTTTCGTTTCACTTTAGCCTAACACCATTGATTAAGTTTGACACGTTGCTTCAAGATGATATCATAGCCTGATTGGTTGGTCTGTTGTTTGGGCTGGTTTTTGTTTCAGTTTTTGAGCATGGAGTAATTCATGAAATATGGGAGTTTGTTTTTGGTGTTTGTAACATGTCACCATAAATCATTTTGCTTCATTTGATTACATTGTTTAAATTAAAGAATTGCTGTGAGATTTGGAAGGATTGATAGCATGATTAAAAGATTTTGGGTTGAACTTACTTTTGGTTGAAAGAATTTAAGTGTGATAAGTACTGAAATCATCCGTATGTTAAGCTAGCATTTTGCACACACGTGAGAGCTTATGTATTTATTGAGGCATGTTTATTAATGAATGTAACAGCCACCCCAGTGGCAAGCACACACTTTCACACTCGCCTTTGACCCTTAGGACGGGGGTTCGATCCCCCCTCGCCCCCGTCCTTTTGTTTTTATTTTCTGAAAATGCGCTGTTTTCATATATATTATGCCCTGGCCATATGTTGTTAACACACACACACACTGGGCGAGATGGCAAGCATTTTGGGCTGCACACATTAGGTCACGAGTTCAACTCCCATGCGAGACACTTCCTATTTTTTTACAACTTGTTTATTTCATGTTTTTTTGGTTTATACCTTGTTTTCAAATGCTCATAACTTGCTCAATTTTAATCCTTTTTGATCCATTCTTTTTGCAAAATGTTCCTCAACATGTCTATTTTTTTAGTATGGAAAGAAAATTGTAAAAATAATTATTTTTGAAGCATTTATCAATGTTGGAAGTGAATGGCCCTTTTTTAGGGTTTTATAAGAACATTTTGATTTCTTTTATTCCTTTTGCCATGTTTACTTGTTTTTGTTGATCAATTGAGACCTAATGTATGTTGTTTAAACCTTGTATGATGTCTTGGCATTTTATGCTTGGTTCCACCTTGTTTCATTGAAGTTTAAATGTGTTTTCACATGAAAATATCCTTTGAAATACCATGGGATCTTCTTAGATCATTTTACTTTGTAACATGAGTTTGTTTGATCAAATATGTGACATGTTGATGTCTTGAAATTTGAATGTCATATTTGAACCATACTATTGAAATTAAGCAACACTTTCTATTTGAATTCTTGAGCTCATAAGTGTTCATTTGAATCTCAAGTCTAATTCTAACATTTCACTCATCAAGAATTGCTTCCCCTTATTCCAAAGGAAATTCCCTTTCAATTGACTCATAAGTTAATTAACAAATCAACCCTTGACCTCATAGTCATAGGTGTTCACATCCTCCTTGACCTCATAGTCATAGGATCCCCTCTTGACCTCATAGTCATAGAGCCACCTCTTAAACCTTTGACCTCATAGTCATAGGTAGGCTCTGACCTCATAGTCATAGCCATTCTCCCTTGGCCTCATTGCCAATCATATTACAACTTACAACAAGTTAGAGTTCTTGAACTCTATATGAACTCATCATGTTGAGTACTCACTTTCTCCCCATAACTTAGACTTAGAGGGTTTCTTAAACTCTACATGAGCTCATACTCATTCCCTCTTGAAACTTTGGCCCTAGTCAATAGTTCCTCTTTCACCCTTAGTTAGGTGAACTACGGTTGCTCTAATTCTTTAGTCAGATACGTAGGCACAAGATGCGACGTCTTGGCGAGCAAACTTAGTGTATATACCCTAGGTCCTTACCTTTAACTTTAACAGATTCTTAGCAAGCAAACATAACATAACACAAACTTAAACAAGAGGTTCCTGTAGAGTACTACAGATATTAAGGGTGCTAATACCTTCCCTTAGTATAACCAACCCCCGAACCTTAGATCTCCCCCCTTTAGGTTTTCTCGATCTTGAACCTTTCCTTTGGATAAATCAAAGTCGGTGGTGAACTTCAAAGTTTTGCGATACAAGTTAATAAATAGCTTGTTATCTGATTCTCACTGCAACAGAAATGGCGACTTCACTGGGGAGATAATTTGAGGGTTAAGCCCACCTTGCTTTTGCTTGTATTTGTTATATGTTTGCTTGCTTACTTGTACATATTTGTATATCTGTCTATTCTATTTTGCTTAAGATCTTCTATTGGCATGGTACCATTGAATGGTGAGATAAAGTCCTAACCTGGACTTGAGAGCACATATATGATAGGATCGTGGTGTAATCAATAGTCGGTTGTTGGGAGTAGTCCTAACAATCTATGGCATATGATGACCACACTCAGATGAGGCCCTTTGGATTTATTGATGTCTGATGTGAGCAGTCGCATTGATATTACTTTTTCAATTGGGAGCCAGGGATTCTGAGGACCGTAGTTACCTTCACCCCACTTGGCCTTTTAAGATGTAGTGCGGTGACTATGAGGGAGCCAGTCCCAAGTAGTTGTCACGCGATACTTGTAACGCCCCAGTTTTGTCCGTTTTTATTTAATCGAGTCGTTTTGATTATTTTATTTTATTTGCGACTTTTATTTGGAAATATGTTATTTTTCAATGTTGTGATATTTTATCGGGTTTTGGGAACGTTTGCGAGATATTTGAGTGTGGGGGTATTTTGGTCATTTCATCTTATTTTTCCTTAAGTTAAAAAATAGAAAATAGAAAGAGAGAAAAATAGAGAGAAAGAAAAAGAGAAGAAGGAAAAGGGAAAGAAAAGAGAAGAAGAGAAGAAAAAGAGAGAAAACTTGGAAATCAAGAAATCGATCTCCCGACTTTTCTAAACGCGATTAAATCGGGTAAGGGTGCGAAACTCGATTATTATATGCTTGTGTATGATTATGTATGTGTGTTTTTGATTGTTATTGGATTGGAATAGAAATATATAGTAAAAACCCATATTATGTAAAATTGATTAGAAATCGATTAAATTGTGTTGGAAATCATGTTTTCAGGTCCATTATTGTTGATACATGTTAGATACCTGTTGTTAGACATTGCATTGGTAATTTTCTGGTGTTTAGGTGAAATTGGGTGAATCTTGGGGTGGAAAAACGCAGAAAAATTCTGCAGAAAAAATTCTGGATTTCCACTGCCCATACGCGTATCACTCAAGGCAATACGCATATTGGTCAAGGCAATACGCGTATGGCATTGAAGAAAAATGGGCAATACGCGTATGGAGCTTCATTTTCTCGGCCATCTGTCCATTTGCGTATGGTACGCGTAACGTTAAGGCAATACGCGTATGATGAATGGCACTACGCGTATTGGAATTTTAATGGGAATTTTGGGGAAAAATGGTCTCTGCCCATACGCGTATGACCTTGGGCAATACGCGTATGGAATGGGCGAGGAATCAGGACAATACACGTATGGCTCAGGGCAATACGCGTATTGTCAAGAAAATTGCAAAATGTAGTTTTTCGCGATGTCTTTTCTTGTTTAGTCCGTAACTTGTGTTCCGTTTATCCGTTTTTAACTTTCTTGGTATCGTTGAGTAGCTATTGAACTGTACTTTCTTATGATAATAATTTTGAGATTATTAGCCGATTTAATTATGTCGGGAATTAGGAATAGTGCCGTTTTGTCGACTTTTGTCGTTATGATTGTGTGTAATTGATGTGTATCATGCAATGTGCTGTTGATAGGGATATGGTATGATTTGAGTGTTGTTGTGTGGTATAAATGCATTGTTTTGGGCTTGAATTGCAAATCATGATTTATGTTGAATGAGATGATTGCATATGTGTATGCATGTGAATGTCATGAGTCCTTGTATGCCAAGCATCATAAAATGCATTGTTGTGACGTCCTGAGTGACGGTTTGGATTCCAGAGGGAATCCGCTATAACGTCGTGTGCCCATGTGGGGGTGCGAGCGATGATTATAGACGATCGTGTGCCCATGTGGGGTGTGAGCAATCAGGTCGTGTGCCCGTGTGGGGTGTGAGCGATCCATAAATGTCGTGTGCCCGTGTGGGGTGTGAGCAACGGGGAACATATTATGCCCGACGGGGAGTTACAGTGATGTAACGAGCGATGATTCCAGCAGAGTTCCTGAGTGAACTAGTGATGAGAAACATTGGAAGTCGGTACCGTGTAATGCTAAATGAGGTGAATGTGCTTTTAATATGGATATCGTATGACTTGTGTGATGCTAAATGAGGTGAATGCATGTGATGACATGTTGTGGTGATGAATTGTGGCCGAAAGGCAAATAAATGCAATGTGTTGTATTTGGCTATATATGCATATTTATGGTTGCATGTATGTGTGAAGATGCATTGGTTGTCATGAGTTCTTGTGTGTCAAGTATCATGATATGCATTCTTGTGACGTCCTGAGTGACGAATTGGTTCCAGAGGGAATCTGCTATAACATCGTGAGCCTTATACAAAAAGGACTGAAAACGATGATTTTAGACGATCGTGAGCCTTATACAAAGAGGACCGCAAGCGATCGGATCGTGAGCCTTATACAAAGAGGACTGCAAACGATCCATAAACGTCATGAGCCTTATACAAAGAGGACTGCAAGCGACGGGTGAACATCATTGGCCCGACGGGGTGTTACTTTTAGTGACAAGCGATGGTTCCAATAGTTCCTGAGTGGACTGGTAATGATGGAGTCGATACCGCATATGCATTTGCATAGAGTCTTTGTGACGGTCTCTTTGCATCTGCATGAATTATGATTGCATTGTTTATATGTGGAAAATCATGATTTAATTGATTATGTGAGGCATTGTGATAAATGTATTGTGCATGATTAATATGCAATTGGGAACGGAGTAATTATGTGATTGAGCTTGTAATAGCATTTGTGAATTGATGTGCATTCGTGTTAAATGTATTGAATTATGAATGATATGTTGTGTATAAACATATGCATTATGTGTGAATATGTGATTATGTGAATGTAATCTATATATGCTTTATGTGTTGGCATGTGATAATTGTGGTGAGAATACTTGATACGTGTATTTTTATGTCGATATATATAATTATATGCATTTATATTATAATTATGTTTCTCACCCTTCTGCTGTTTTATAATGCTCTATGAGGCATTGCAGATTAGATGCTGGAGGTCTTTTGTGAAGCTTATGTCTTCATTCTTTTGTCGGTCGGCTCTGATATGTGGCACCAGGTAGTCAGGGGGATCGTTTTGTAGTTTGATGTGTATATGTATATATATCTTTTGGCTTGTGCATGTATGACTTGATGTATGACAAACTTTTTATGATATATATATATATATGAGATTCAGTACAGATTTTCCGCTTTATTCTGTATTTGAATTGTGGGTAGTAGGAACTAAGTTCCTCTGTTTATTTGCTACCTGCGAGTGTTGCATATCTTTATGGGTAGGTGGTGTATGTTTTGTTTCAATTTGATGTGACCCCTCGGTCTATGTTGTGAATTTCTAAATATACTCTGATGAAATTTTGAATTTTCTTTTACCGCTTTATTTAATTGGGGGTATAGATTAGGGGTGTTACAATACTACACTCAGACGAGTTTATCTTGAGAATATTATTAACCCATGTGAGTAGTCATGCAGGCCGATAATACCCGAAGGATTTACGTAGACTTTGGGAACTTTTAGAACCCTATTTTACAGTTGATGAACCTATAGTCCACACCTTGTTGGGATGGGTAGACCATGGCTCCATTCATGTGACCTCTAAACCTAAGACTCATGTGCTGTGCTGTGTACATATATCTGTGTATATTTACCCGTGTTTATGCATTGCATACATCTCATTTGCATCCATTGTTGGTTTCAAGGAATTCAGACATTCATTTCCTTTTCAAAAGATCAATAGAGCTTGGATCTTAAAAACAAAAACTTCTTCAGTTTTTCCAAAACAAATTTGCAACTTGCCTTTGAGTTCCTTGAAACCACTTGGCTTGTATTTGCATTCCATACGCATTTGCATCACATTCGCATTTCTCAGTCTTGCGCCTCTTCTTCCATGTCTGAAGGATACCTAGCACCTATTCAAGACAATGGCGACAATGAATGAAATTCTGAAGAACCAAGAAGATTTGAAAGAAAAGGTCAGAATCCTCAAATACCAGATGAATTGGGATCTAGAAACTTTGCAAGCTCTAATGAAGAAAGAGGAGTATGCTCACCCTGTTACTCCGAGAGAGGTTATCAGTTCTTCATCTCCTGTGGTTCTCCCATACCAAGGATCTGCCTTTGGGGAAACTTCATACCAACCAATGCTTGGTTTTGGTCTCGCATCAGAATATCATCATCAGGTGTCTACCAAAAGGGCGTCTCACCCTCCAACGTTTGTTTCTCCTCGAAGTTCTCGAAACCAAAACAAGAAGAAGTACTCTGCCAAAAGGGGCAAGGTTCACTACCAGCCCATTCCAGTGCCATTAAGCAAACTCTTCCCACTATTGATGCAGAACAAATTGGTAACTCCTCGACTTCTCAACCCTGTGCCAGGACCTTGGCACAACCTAAATCTGAATTGTGAATTCCATAAGGGAGCCGAAGGGCACGACTTGGATGGTTGTCGAGCCTTAGAGGCTACTGTGCAAAATCTGATCCACGACAAAGATTTAATATTCGAAGAAGATCGCCCAGAGATTGTATGCAAATTCCGTACTGGTACAATGGGGAATCCCATTGAAGAATGCAAAGAGTTTGAAGCGAGACTGCTAAACCTGCTGAAAATGCTGCAACCTCAAGAAAGTGAGTCAGATGCCAATACCTTGATTTCTGAAGCAAAAGGCAAAAGGCTAGCTAGGCCTCTTAAGATTCTGTATCACAAGGAACAAGTGATCGGTGGCGAAGGTGTTCCTCCGCTTGGACCCGAAAACTGAAATCTTCTGAAATCAATTCGCCAAAGCTGGCTGTATTTTGTTCATTTTAGCATTTTTAATTGTATGTCCTTTGCATTGAATTTGTTTTTGCTTATAAGCTTTGTTGTACTTTCAAATTGGCAAGATTAATGAAATGTTTATGCACCTTTTGATTAAGTCCATTCGTTCCACTCATTTATTTTTGTGTTCATAAAAACAAAAAATATATACCACTTATCAATTTGTTGTTAAGCAAAGACTAGGGAGGAGGATGAGAATATTATCCATAATTGTTGTGGTATGCTTTCGATTTAACCTTGCCGAGGATGTAAGGCATTGTTTTAATTCCCAAACACTGGAGAAATAAGGAAGATAATCCCTCGTTAACCCTTTGAGCCTAGAAGTAGGAGTTTTCTTTTCTTACACAAAAACCCTTAAATCTCAAACTTGGGGCAGGGTAGTTCTCAGTTTAACTTGGTTATGCACTCGAATGCAAGCGCTTTATGCAAGACACCAGTCAACTCTTTCAAATCAAGTGACAATGAAAGAACGAGGTCTCATTAGATAAAGAAGAGGTCTCAAAACCTCAACCAAAAAAAAGGAAGAAGTCTAAAAACACTAGAAGACAAAGAAGAGGTCTCATAACCTCAATAAAAAAAAGGGGTCTCATAACCTCAGTAAAACAAAGAAGAGATCTCATAAAGACAAGAGGAGGTCTCAAAACCTTAGCAATAAAGGACAACCAAATTCTGCAAGGGAGTAATGACTACAAAGGTGTCTGAATCATTGTTAACCATCATCAATTCATTCCTAACCTAGAAGAACCTGAATGTATAGCTTGAGTTAACTGAGTGTAGGATTGGAGTTCATCACAAAGATGGGGTGGGTACAAATAAACTTTAAGCCTTTATCTTTTGTTTCATAAACCGTGAACCAAGCCACATTACAACCTTTAAAAGACCTAATTGAGGTAAGGTTGTTTTGAAAGCATACTACAACACGGTTGATTAACCTGACTCCTAATGATCTTTGCTATTTGCGTGTGTTGATCACTTCATTTGACATGTCGTAAAAAAATTAGATCCACTTTTTTTTGATTTAATCATTCCACTGCATGTGTTTCCATCAAACTTTGATTTCAAAAGCTTGCATGAATTTTTGCATTTGAAATTGCCAATTGTTAAATAAACATTACTTGTTTGCAAAACAATTCAAGGTCAAAGAAATCCCAACAAATGCAGCCAGCTGGGAAATTTAACTTGATAAAGGAAGCTCAGTCAGGGGCAACCAAGCGGAGGGATTTACCAATCCACCGTTCCAAGGGTCATTGAACCAGGGGCAGAACTCTTCATGTTCAGAGTACTGAAGCAAGTCTTCTTAAGGTCATCTTATGACAAGTATGAACTCCAGTGACCCCATCAACAGGGGCAAGTTATTTCCCAGTCGTTTCTACTATAGTCTAAAGGACGTTGTATTGTGAATACAGTTGAGCTGGGGCAGTTATGTCAAGGTGCATTTCTTTTCAAAAAGTTTGAAGATATTGAAGCATCTTGTATGCCAAATCTTCTGTAAAATCCTTTTGATGACCTGTTCCCACAGACCTGTCAATCAGAAGCAGTCAAGTCGAGATTCGATAAATCTCTAAAAATCAATAACGTCTCCTTCAACCAAGCTAACAGGGGCAAGTTTGAAGCACAAAATTCAAGGACTTTTTATAAAAGTCGTTAATCTGGGGCAGTTATGCCGAAATTCATGAATCTCCCCAAGAGTTTGAAGATACTAAAGCCTTTTGTATGCCAATTCTTCTGTAAAATCCTCTTGACGTTTTCTTCTAATAGACCATGTAGTCTGGGGCAAATGAGTTATGCATAACTACTCAGCCTTTGGGACATCTTTTGCTAGCTCCTCAGTAAGCTGTTACTTTAGCTAAACTTGACAATTCCTAATGGATCTTTTCTCCCCAGTGAAAAGATCAAGCTCATGATGGCAATCCTAGTTAACTCGTGATGCTACACCAAGTGGAGTACTCTTCTCACCAGAGAAAGTTATAATCTTGAAGCAGAACTACTGATCCTGCAAGATCATCCCCAGTAATGGTCCAATCTGATGAGTTTGGCTGGGCATCCTTGTCGAGATGTTTATTTTATCTCTGGTCTCACTTATCTTTATCTGTTTTGTCAGCATAAGCATAAGCATGACATACATGCATTCTCATATGCATGGCATCTTAGCATTTTTGCTTTCATCCTGGTGTTTACCGGTTTTGTTCACTTTGGCGTATATCTCCCCAAGTGACTGGGTTTGTCCATTCTCTCCAATAGAGTTGTCAGCCCTAGGCATAAAGTGCCCATCTTTTCTGAATTCCCCACAGAGTTTTATCCTCGTGGATGATGGTTGGTTCAGTTGTCTTTTCCACATTTGGATAAGATAAATTCCCATTTGAGCTCATTCCTCAATGGTTAGAGTCTTGTTTGACCGTTTCTTTCTGGCTTATTCCTAGATCGAACTTTGGTCCCTGGCAGATTAGGTTGTTGAACTTAGTTTGAACGTGCATTTATTTTGCACCGTTTCTCGCAGGAAGAATCTTTTTACAGACCCTCGTTGAAGAAAAATTCATTCTCCAGCAGTGTTGTGATATCAACATCTCTTTGGAATTTATACCCAACAACAAGTAGCAACCTCTTGAGAAGCTTGTCTATCCCTGGGGCTACCCAACTTTTTGCAACCATAATTGATATTCCCCAGGAAGTCTAATCGTCAGTTATGCAACTCGGTACTGACCTATCTGATACTTAACCTCCTCATATGGATACCTAAGTCTAGAAATTTCTGGCATTGTTTGTTTCAGGTAAAACATTAACCTAAACTTCTAGTCAAACTTGAACTCGTTGTTTGAAACCCAGGTCAGACATGAACTTAAACTTTGAGTCAAACTTGAACCCGTTGTTTGAAACACAAGTCAAACATGAACCTAAACTTTGAGTCAAACTTGAACCCGTTGTTTGAAACCAGGTCAAACATGAACCTAAACTTCGAGTCAAACTTGAACCCGTTGTTTGAAACTCAGTTCAAACATGAACCTAAACTTCGAGTCAAACTTAAACCCGTTGTTTGAAACCATGCCAAACATTAACCTAAACTTTGAGTCAAACTTGAACTCGTTGTTTGAAACCCAGGTTAGAAATGAACTTAAACTTTGATTCAAACTTGAACCCGTTGTTTGAAACCAGGTCAAACACGAACCTCAACTTCGAGCCAGGCCTAAACCCATCAAAAGTGAATCCAAAAGTCCAGCTCATACTGGCATTCAAAATCTAGCTCATACTGGTACCTCAAAATCCAGCTCATACTGGTAGTCAAAGTCCAACTCATATTGGCACACCCAAATCTAGCTCATACTGGTAGTCAAAGTCTAACTCATATTGGCACACCAAGGTCCAACTCATACTGACATTCAAAATCCAGCTCATACTGGTACCTCAAAATCCAGCTCATACTGGTATCCAAAAGTCCAGCTCATACTGGCATTCAAAATCCAGCTCATACTGGTACCTCAAAATCCAGCTCATACTGGTAGTCAAAGTCCAACTCATATTGGCACACCCAAATCCAGCTCATACTGGTAGTCAAAGTCCAACTCATATTGGCACACCAAGGTCCAGCTCATACTGGCATTCAAAATCCAACTCATACTGGTACCTCAAAATCCAGCTCATACTAGTATCCAAAGGTCCAGCTCATACTGGCATTCAAAATCCAGCTCATACTGGTACCTCAAAATCCAGCTCATACTGGTACCTCAAAATCCAGCTCATACTGGTACCTCAAAATCCAGCTCATACTGGTAACCAAAATCCAGCTCATATTGGTAGTCAAAATCCAACGCCAAACTGGTTGTCCTTTCCAACTCATATTGGATTCCAACTCATATTGGTACCCAAATCCCATCATCAATGGCTCATTAACCCTATTCTCAGCTAAAAGTCCAGTCATCTTTCATCATCTGGCGCGCAAGAGTTTATCTCTGTCTTTTCTGGTTTTTCTTGAAGATCCCGTTTGAACTCTTCAGTATAAGAAAATCCCAGAAAATCTTTTAGCGAGCATCTATCCTTTTATTTCAAACTGATCCCCAGTGGAGATCATGTCTTCTTTCTGGTTTCATGCCCATTAAGAATGCGTCTTTTCCCCAAGTGTCGTCCGGTCACATATGAACCTGTCGTCCATCTCCCTGGATCTTTCCCCAGTGGGACATACCTCTCTGGTTCTTATCTCTAGTAAGGACCTGTAGGGTTTCCCTCTTTTACTTTTCTATCCCCAGTCTTTCCTTAGAGTCTCCTGTGAGTCTCTTTTGTCGGTCAACCTGTATCCCTAGTGAGTTTTCCTCATGGATACTAACCTTCATCCTTCCCCAGTGTTACTCACTTGTGGTTGTTTACTCTTTATCCTTTAGTGTCTTGTTTGTCTGCATCTTTGCACAATCATGACATCATATCATCATACTAGAAGTTCATGGCATGTCAGCATTTGTGTGTCCGTCGCTCGTTCTTAGCATTTGCATTCCATCTAAGGGCAAAATTGTCTGTTTGCTATATTTAAATACCTTTCACCTTGATGTCTCAAGGATTTCCTTTCCTCGTGCCATCCGGTAAAGCTATTTAAATAGGGGCAACTGTTGTACCCCAAATTTTACCTCGTAGATGTCATAACATCTTGCATAGACATTTGGATCAATCATATGTACATTATTTAACTAACCCATATCTTGCAGTTTGTTTCTCTTATGCTTGAAATTAGGGTTTGCATAGAGAGATTCAATACCTCCTAAGGCATTCTATAGCTTCATTCAATCATCACAAAGATTCACCATTTGATTGGTATCAAGATCTCAAGACTTTGAATCAAGTCAAGTCAACAAAAGATCACCAGACCAAAAGGTAGAATTAGGGTTTTAACCTAAGGAATCACTGAAGAATTTTGCCATGATAAATCAAGATTTAATTGGCTCATCAACCAATTGAGTTTATCTACCTTCAAGAGGTCTCATTCAACAAGGATTCAAGACCATTTGGCTCTCATCATAAGTAACTTGAGCCACAGTTTCACCCTGCCTCCAAATTAGGGTTTTTGTCAAGACAAGTGGATCATGGCTTTGATTTTGATCAAGAGTTATTCTCAAACCCTAGGACATGACTCCATGTGTTAGTAAACATCCCTAAAGGTCTCCTATGAGCTTTATATGTGAAGAAAGAAGCAAGATCACCAAGGTTTATCCCAGTGCATTCACAGTCAAAATTAGGGTTTTGACTGAAACCCTAATCTTTGGGATTTTGATCCAAATGGAATCTCCTTTGCCTCAAATAATCATAACATGTCTTATTGATGATTTAAAGTGCCAAGATCAAGTTTCAAGAAGTTTCTTGCAAAGGAAGTAATTTCATGATCATGAAACTTTTCATAGGTGGAAATTCCCTCTCTTGTGCTAACTTGAAATGAGCATAATTTCCAAACCACACATCCAAATGGAGTGACTCAAAGCCCAAGTGGAAGCTCTTCCCAAGATCTTCAAAGTGTTAAATATGACTTTTCTCCTAAAAATGCATGGTTTTTGAGTTATGAAGCTTACAAGCCAAACTGACCCAAGACTTAGTGAAATTTCAGCTTGTTTTCCCTCAATGAACAACCAACTTTGACCCAGTTTTTCACAAAGCTACAGGCCTCAACCCAAAAATAGTTGAACATGAAAGTTTTAGAGGGCATTGAGAGATTTCCAAAGAGTACTAGAACTCCCCCATCCATCAAGGGAGCTGGGAGTTTCGAGGAATCAAAGTTGGGGGTTTCATTCCTTAACATCCAAGAAACCAACTTTTGAATTTTGGTTCTAACACTTCCCTAACCATCAGTTTTCATTATTTCTGAGTTTTAATGACTCATTCAACATTTAAATAAGTTGCTCCACGAAAATTTCAGTTGTATAGCATTAAAATTTGGCCTTGTACCTTGTTTATACAAATAGTATGGAGAGATGTACTTCACAAGAGCAAATAAACAATAGTTTATTTCTTGAGCCTTGGATCAGTCAATTCCCACCAGCTTGCTCATGTACTCAAAGATCTTTGAAGGATTTGTGCTCAGCAAATGCCTATTTTCCCACGCAAAGAAGGGGCAATGTTGGCATTTTAGCAAGTATAGCCATACCTTGGGCTCTCTTGCTTCCCCTATAAATAGCAGGCCATTGTGCTTGCATTTCTGACCAAGAACCATTCACAAAACATTCTAAAAATCGTCTGAGTTTTCAAGTGCTGCAAGGAGAGGAAGAAAGAGGGGCTTGGCAGTGGGAGAAAGTTTGTTTCAATAAGGGAAGTTTGTGCATGTTGGAAGTTGCAGTGGACATATTCCACTTGGTAAGTATTATCCTCTTACCTGTTTTTTTTCTTATGCACATCATCATTGTCATGTTCATGCTGCTAATACTCTCTTTATAAATGTTATGCCTTCTGCTCCTACTTTTATATTCATACTTAATGAAGATATGTGTATTTAAATTTTTGTTCATATGTTGCTACCTTAAGATGATGTAGAACCATTGGTGCTACTGATGTTTTAGGAAGGATGAATGTTTTGTGTTTTGTTCTTACTATTATGCTCAGGTTGTTATCTCTCTGTGGGCCTAAAATGCTTGTGACCTTGGAATTTGGTTGAAGGATGTATGTAGAGTTTGTTTTGTTCTGGTTTACATATTCTTGTTTTGGCATAGCAGTTTTCTTGTATGTTAAGTTGTGATGACTTTGCCCTTAAAGATCAGAAGTTAGCCATGGATTCATTTTGGTCTAATGCTGTGTTTGCTTATATTCAGAGGCATATTCGAGTGTGTCATGTTACTTGTTTTTAGGCATTTGTGACTGATATATGAGACTGATATATGAGTTAGATCAGTCATGAAGTATTTCATGTTGTCATGCTTAGTGTGTTCAAACTTTTGAGTGCCAACTTGACCTTCATTGTGTTAATATATGTATGTTTGTTATACAAAGCTAGGATTCATCATGCCATGATTTTGCTTTAAGACAAGTTGTGTACCTAAAACTGATTTTGGTGAACTAATGACTTAAGGTGATGAAAATGATCTTTTTAATTTGCTCACAACCTGCTGTTTTTGTCTTCAAACTAAACACTTGTTTGAGGACTCATTGTTGACACAATCATATATTCCTTCTCATATCTTATTTTGCACACAAACTGCAATGAGAAGGAGGAGCTGATCATATTTCTATGTGTCAAACTTTTGTTCATATTTAATCATGTATTTCTCAAAAGTTTCATAGTTTGGCATATCATGACATTTTACTACATGTATAATAAGACTGTCACTTGAAATTGGTCACTTTTTGGAGGTTTTGCTTTTGTGACCTCACATTATGTATATATATACCCTCCTGCCAGGCTGTATGCTGAGAATATGCAGATAACCCCAAACTGTTAAGATATTCTCATATTGCTATCATTGGTGATTTATGATCATTTTGTGCTAGGTAGATTTTTACTTTGATTAAGTTTGTCCTTGTCTATATGTTTCCTTTATAGTATGATTAGGTTTGCATGCCAAAGTTTTTGAATGAAAAAGTCTTGAAATGCATGAAACTGACACATCTGAATTACTGATTTGTTATGCTTTGCTTACTCACTTGTTATGCACAAATTGCTGTGAGGATACATGTTCAAGGGTATGTATGTCAATGAATACCAAAAATTAACATGAGGACTTGTTTTGTTTGTCTGTTATGCTGAACTTTGATTTTTAACCATGTTGTTTGTTAAATCATTATGCACAAACTGATACACTATGCACAAAGTGTTACCACTATGATGTATGCTCAATTTACATGTTTGGAATTCATGAAATATATGCTTTGCCAAAGTTTTGCATAGGCGCTTTCCTAAGCCTCATGTTGATGCATTTCAACTTACGCTGTGTTGTTTGGTCAAACCAATCTGGTCTGTATGTTTGTAACCAATGCATGAGCTGACAATAATTTGAAATCTTTGTGTCATCATTATGCCATAACTGAGGAACTCCATATAGGTGTTAAGCTTGCTGATAATATGTTGGACTTGACACTGAGGTTGTGTATGTGGTTGAGAGATGGGGATTTGGAGTATGTCCATCAGGCCAACCCTTGTATTCAGGATATATATGCAAACCTCAAATTGACGTGTGTTTCCAAACTGTGAATATGCCTGCTAAACTTTGTATTCAAGGCGTGTGTGCCAACTTAACTTGAATTTTGTTAGTATGTGTGTTGTGAATGATTGTCTGGTTAAAAAACTTTCTCATTGCTAAAGTCAAGAACTAGCATGCCCTGTTATTTAGTTGTTGAGCCAATGTGATTTGTGTACACTTATGACTGATGTATGACCCATGTCTACAGCCTTGCAAAATGTCCTTTTTTATGTGTGTCTGAGTTAGGAGGTGTTACTGATTTATGTGAGCAAACATCCTGCTTTGGTATGCAGCAAAATTATGTGAACCATGGCCATATCTTGCATTCACCTTATATGTACCAACTGCTGCTAATTCTTGAAAGTTTATGTTTGTTCCCCTGATTGTTGCTCATAATGTTGATGTCCCTTAAAAATTGATATGTGAACTTTGCTAAGTCTCCAAGGGATTGTATGTTAGGATTTCTATAGTTCATTGTTGTCTTTTCTCATCTTTAATGCTTTGCCATGATCATGCTAACACTTCCACCATTTTGAATTAACTGACATTGGTAAGTTTCAATACTTGAAGTGACATGTTTCCCCCTGCCATCATAATGTATGCATCTGCACTATCCTGTTGTGGTCCTAGTTAAGTTTAAGGCTTGTTCATTTTAAACTAATTGATGTTTGGACCTAAAGGACTAGGATGGACTCTCATTATAGCTATGCTGTTCTTATCTCTGCACCTTGTACTCACTCTTGTTATTTTGAAATCATACTATCGCAAGAACATAGTTTTGCATGCTCCCTAGACATAATTTTCGTTTCACTTTAGCCTAACACCATTGATTAAGGTTGACACATTGCTTCAAGATGATTTCATAGCCTGATTGGTTGGTCTGTTGTTTGGTGTAGATTTTGTGGCTTATAAATTTCTCTCACCCATGTCTATTAGGCTAGTAGCGTGCCCAATTCGCATATCTCCATAATTGCATCTGAACCTCAAGAACAAGGTTCGAGTGAATCTGGAGACAATGATAGAGGGGTATTATAGTAATAGTTTATTTATATTTTAATATTTTAAATTTTAAATTCTAATCTTTCTAAAATATTCTTTGTACTTAAGATTGAGACACTTGTATGGTCAAAATTTATTTAAAGTAGTATATATCATATGTATTGTGTTACTTAGAAGATCATAAAAAGTCAACTGAAAGTATTTAATTTTATTAGATAATTTTTATCATCTTCTTTATAGTTTAGATTTTTACATATTTTCATAGTTTTGTAAGTGTTCTTATTTTATATCATATCAATTTGTGCTCTCATTAATGCACTTAATCTCCCTTTCAAGGCATATTCTAGCTTTGCTCCTTAATTTTACCTTACATTCACTAACCCATATTATTTAACTATAACAACCATTTCAACCCACCACTTATAAATCCATACACTTTATATTCAACTTTTTCTAACCCATTTATTTATGAATGTCCAAATTATTGCATCAACATAAAAACACAAACACCAGTCTTATTCACAACCTGAAGCATTTCACACATTAGAAATTGTCAAAACCTCTTTAAATGAATATTTTGAACTTTCTAAAAAATTTACACATGATTTGACAAAGCAAGTACTAAACTACTAACTTTCTCTCAGAACCATACTCTAACAACTAACAAGTCTACCTCGACTTTCTTACTACCAAAAAACTATTTTTCAACTTGCCCATCCACAAGTTGACACATCTGAATCTCTTTCCATCCCCTAACAAAGGGAAAAGTCTAATTCCCAACAAAGTCTTCCACGCCACATTCAACCTCTTCTTCTTCAATATGCAAAAAACCTCCATCAATGCTTCCATCAGCTACCTCATTAACATGGTATTCTCCTGAACAGGTAGAATCAACATCGTCTATTTCATTCCATCTACAATTGCTCTCCTTTTTCAATGAAACTAGGGTTGCATCTTTTTCTACATACCAGCATGAAGAGTCCTCTAACACCTAAACACTGAAATTGTAGGATTCTATTGATAGTGTAACATTCTCATCAATAAAATAACTTAGATTTGTTAACACCTGAATTCTCCCTTTATCAAAGTGTATTGGAGACTTAACACTATTTTTAACTCTATAACTCTTCCAAATAAGTTACTTATGCTAGTAAAAATCTCTAAGGACCAAACCAAACATGAAGGGGGATTCCTCTATGCATGTACTTGAGCAAAACTTCTTTCTTGAAGGAGGAAAAAGATGGTAACCAAGAGTTAAAGGACAAAGAGAACTGGTTCCAAAATGACATTTTAGACGTCCTAAACTCATTCAGAGCTTATTCACTATAGCAACTATGGAGAAGATAATCTCTTCCCCGTCAGTAAAATTGGCTTGATGCTTTTCTCATTGTATTTGATACTATATATAATAGTGTTAGTAATTACAGGTAATTACAATTCATAATGACTAATTACAACTTGTAATGACTAATTTCCTATTCTATGAAAGTAAATTATTCACCATAAATGTAAAGATTATTTCCTGATTAACACCCCTCCTCAAATTGATGCGGCTGGTCAAGTAGCATCAATTTGCTAACAAGAAACTGATGTCGTGGGCGTGGAACAGCCTTGGTAAGAATATCTGTAACCTGCAACTGAGTGCCGACGTGAGGAAGTGATATTATTCGATCATCGTAGGCCTCACGTATTGACTGACAATCAACTTCTATATGTTTGGTGCGTATATGAAAAACAGGATTTGCCACAATTTGAATGGCACTTGTATTGTCAGCATAAAGTGAAGTTGGCTCTGTTTGGGGAAATCTAAGTTCAGCCAAAAGACCACGAAGCCAAAGTATTTCTGAACAAGCAGCAGACATGGCACAATACTCTGATTCAGTAGAAGATTTAGAAACTCTTGCTTGCTTCTTACTTTTCCAAGAGATCAATAAAGAACCAAGAAACATGCACCAACCAGTAATAGATCGACGAGTATCAGGACACCCTGCCCAATCAGCAACATTATAAGCACTCAACTGAAGAGAAGTTCCAATGGAAAATAATAATCCGCGATGAGAGGTTCCCTTTAAGTAGAAAATTAAACGACGAACCGCAGGTAAAAGATCACCATCATCATAATGTCAGGCCGAGCAATAGTCAAGTAGTTGAGGCTACCCACAAGTTATCGATACAATAAAGGATCAGGTAAAAGATCACCATCATAACGATGATATTTAACATTAACCTCAAGAGAAGTATCTACCGGATTATCCGATTCGAGACCGGTCATAGAAATCAAATCTGTAGCATACTTGTGTTGATGGAGAAAGATGCCCTTGGATGTAGAATGAACCTCAAGTCCAAGAAAATAATGTAGATTACCCAGATCTTTCATGTGAAATGAGGCCTATAACTGTTGCTTAAGTCTCTGAATAGAAGCATGATCAGAACCAGTAATAACCATATCATCAACATACAAAAGAAGCAGAACAATACCCGCAGATCTACTATGAATAAATAAAGAGGAATCATACTGACTCCGAGTAAAGGAGAATCCAAGTAGAGTGGAGTGGAATTTCTTGTACCATACTCTAGGAGCCTGTTTCAAACGATATAAGGAGCGTTTGAGCTTGCAAATGCCTTTAGATGAAGAGAATAAGCCTTGAGGTGGAGTCATATAAATATCTTCTGTCAGGTCACCATGAAGAAAAGCATTCTTCACATCCATTTGATGAAGAGACCACCCACTAGAAGCAGCTATAGAGATGATCGTGCGAACAATTGTCATTTTGGAAACCGGTGCAAATGTCTCATCATAATTAATTCCATATTCCTACTTATTTCCTAAAGCAACCAAACGAGCCTTGTAACGGTTGAAGGACCCATCAGAATTCAATTTCACAGAATACACCCATTTGCAACCTATAGGTTTAACATCAGGAGGACAAGAGACAATATCCCATGTGAAATTCTCTTGAAGAACTTGAAGCTCTTCATTCATTGCTTTTATCCATCGTACATCTTTAACAGCCTGTGAGTAACAAGTGGGAATAGATATGCTAGAGAATGTGGCAGTTAGAGAAGTATGTGAGGAATCATACTTGTCTGGTGAATATCTATCTGGTGCGTAAGATATTCGACCAGAACACCATGGTTCAACCGGTACAGGATCAGGTGGCGGTTCAACATCGGGAAGGGGTGTGGGAACCTGCTGTGTGTGTTTTCTGACATATACATGACCTGGTTTATAACGTTCTATAGATTGAGGCATAATGGAAAAATTAGGAAGAATAATAATATCATCCATGGCAGGAGAAACACAATGAAACATAAATTGATCATCAAAAAATGTCACATTACGAGAAATGCGGAAGCGACGATTAGATACATCATAACACACAAAACCCTTATGAGAGTGACTATACCCCATAAATGCACATTGAACAGACTGTTCTCCAAGCTTATGTCTTTCAAACGGAGGTAGGTAACCAAAACACACACATACGAAAGTATGTAAATCATTATAATTAGGTTGAGTTTTAAAAAGACGAAAAAAAGGAAAATCAAGATCAATAACCGTTGAAGGAAGATGATTGATCTAAAAGACAGCTGTGGAAAGAGCCTTCACCCAAAATCGAGATGGCACAGAAGCTTGAAGAAGTAAGGTGCGTGTTACATCAAGCAAATGATAAGCAAATGATGATTCTTGCGTTCTGCCATCCCATTTTGTTGTGGGGTATTGGGACAAGAGCGTTGAGACAAAATGCCTTTTTGTTGAAGGAACTCCTGAAACTCATTAGACATGTACTCACCACCAGAGTCAGAGTGAATTTTTTTAACTCTTGCTTGAAATTGAGTTTCAACATATGTCATAAATTTCTTAAACATAGAAAACACTTCAGATTTAGACCGAAAAAAATATATCCAAACAAAACGACTATAATCATCAATAAATGTGACAAAATATTTACAGTGAGAATGAGAAACTACAGGAGACATACCCCATACATCACTATGAAACATTTCAAAACAAGTGGAAGCACGATAAGCACCAGACGAAAAAGGAAGTGTTTTACTTTTAGCCAATTTGCAAACAGAACATGAAATAGATGCATTAGAAACATTTTTATTTCCAAACAAACCATTTTTAAATAAATGAGACAAGACAACCGAGTTTAGATGACCTAATTTTCTATGCCAATCCTCATAAGAATTCAAAACATTATTACAAGCAAGAGATATATGATTAGAAATAAACTGGAGTGGAAACAGTCTTCCCACTTTAGGCCCCTTCGCGATCACCTTCCCCGACACCTGCTCCTGCACAAGACAACCATCACGAGAAAAGTTAACATCACAATTTTTATCTACCAATTGACCAACGGATAATAAATTAGAAGCAAGTCCAGTTGATATAAGCACGTCCCGAAAATCAGAGTTTATGTTGCCAATATCAGTAATAGATAAAGTATTACCATCAACTATTTGAACTTTCTGATTACCATGACAAGATTGTAAATTGTGCAAATGTTCTGAAGAACCTGTCATGTGACTAGATGCACCCGAATCAAGAAACCATGGACGAGAAACATTAGAAGACTTACCCTGAATTCCTAAGGCCGAAAGAGTGGAAAGTACCATTTGTTGAATCAATTCAGGTTGTATAGCTCCACTGTTTGATGCCCCATTAATGGAAGGACTAACCACATGATTTGTAGTTGCATGGAATGCTTGTACTGAACGTTGTGTTGGTCATGGAGGACGTGTGGGACACTCAAAGATAATATGGCCCTGTTGCTTGCAGTAATTACAAAACTTCTTATTGCAGCTACGAGCAATATGACCAAATTATTTTCAAGAAAAGCACTGAACCTGTCTCATATCACGACCTTTACCTTTACTTTGAGCAGCATATGCAACTGTCACGGGCTCGGAAATCGCAGCATCATGAGACATGGTTCCATGAGTAATAAGATATTGTTCCTCCCTTAGAAGTTCTCCAACACATGTATCTAAAGAAGGAACGAGATTCCTATTCAGCAAGGCACCTCTGACAACTTCAAATTTAGGACGAAGCTTCATGAGAAATTGATCTCGACTACTTGTGTTATAGACCTCTTGGATAGCCGCGAGAGAAGTCTTGGGAACATCAACATGTATAATAGCAGAGTGTTCTATCCACAGATTCAGAAAACCAGAATAATATTCTTGAATAGATAAAGTAACTTGTTTGTAATTAGCTATCTCCAACTCCAATTGAAAATGCTTGGCTGCATTGTCTTGGTTGTAAATACGCTTCAAATAGTTCCACATTTCTTGAGCAGTTGAGAATAAGCGTAAATTATTGATCATCTGAGGCTCAATAGTACTGAGGATTCAAGTGATTATTTGAGCATCTTTAGTTTCCCACGTATCTAATGCAACTTTCTCTGTTGGTGCCTTGGAGACAGCATATAGGTGACTCCCAACCCCTTTCCTTTGACATAATTTTTGAATTGAAATTCCCAAATTGAATAATTCTTCCCGGTAAATCGGACACAAAAATTCTTATCATTTTCTAAAGTTATAGTATAAGCCTTGGAAATATATTTCTATCACTATATAAAATAAAACAAGCAAAAGGTGGTATCACCTGCAACACTGTATAATGATTTTTTTTTTTTTTTTAATACTGTTACCCACCGCTTGAATTTGTTACAAAAGGAAAGGAAGGAAAAAAAAATTTCTTAGAAAACCTAAATGCCCAGTAGAACAAAACAGCCAGTATCGTGAAGAAGGAAAAACAAATTACCGTTTCCAACAAAAGCGATCGTAGAATCGTAAACGGCAGCAATGAATCAGAATCGTAAGAAAACACTGAACCAGAATCACCGATCAAAATTGATCACAAATTTCAAATCAAGAGACGACAACAGAACTCAGAACTCAGAATCACGATCGTAATCCTCCAAATCGATAATCTCCGAGACAAAATCAAGATACGGCACGAAACCGCAAACAGCAGTAAGAACCGACAACGAACCGGAATGAAAGAGAAAATTTTGAGAGCGACACAGTGGGTGTCGCTGAACAAGGCCAAGATAATACGATTTCAAAGGTTTTGTTTGATCGAACCTTCTGATACCATGTCAGTAAAATTGTCTTGATGCTTTTCTCATTTTATTTGATATTATATATAATAGTGTCAGTAATTACAGGTAATTATAATTCATAATGACTAATTACAACTCGTAATAACTAATTTTATATTCTATGAAAGTAAATTATTCACCATAAATGTAAAGATTATTTCCTGATTAACATTCCCAGTTTTGAAAGTTTGAAGTGAGAAAAACCAAAGAGAAAGAGGTTCTCATGTACATATTTAAAAGATGTTGAATTTTTCATAATCGCAACTAAACACGGGGAAGGTCAAACCAACTTAGGATCTCTTATAGACAGCTTCTTGCACATGTCTTAAAAACGGAGAGAATTAGAGGACCCCCCTCATTTAAAGTATTTTGTAAAAGAGCCCCCTTGAAAGAACCTTTACTATTCTTAGTTGCCTTTTGACCTTCAAGAGTAGGATAAACATGTGTTTTTTTCCTCAAGCCCTAAAGTTTGGCTTGGTGAACAAAAGTCAAATGACTTCTCAACTTGAAACTTCCAAACCAAACATCATCTGATATTGCAACTTGTTAATGTTCTTCACCTTGTCATATCTTACAAAACCAAACCTATACCAGCCTTATTAATAAAAACATCCAAAACATATCTAAACTTATATAAGAGGTGTTGTAGATTTATGTATGTGATATGCTCAGAGAAGTTTGAAAAGTAAAACAAAAGAAGATCTTTCAAGCGCTCCATGAAAATTGTAGAAATAACTAAAAAAAAAAACACACACACACAGATGCAATGCAATGAATGAAGTTTTAATATAAGAAGATGATAAGATGTAGATTAGATGATAAACGCAAGAAAATAATATGAGTTTACTTAGGTACACTCAAAGGTCCCATATGAAAGAGCACATTGCAGCTGTAAGGTGAATCAATTTGCTTTAATAAAGCATAACAAACAAAAAATTTCTGTCACTCAAAGGTTATACTAAGCATTAGTAAAAACAGAAATGAATATGCATAAAGGTGTTAGAAATATGAAGAAAGAGAATGGATGAATATGCAGAAAAGTATGCATGGAAATGCAAAGGCATTTTAGAGAGAAAGGTGAATTAAGCACAATTTATTTTTTATAATAAAAACATTGAATAACTATATTGATATTTGCACTTTCTAATACCTTTTTGTCGCCATTGTTTTTGCAAGTACCTTTTAAAAAAGATCTTATCTCTCTACCTTAGTAGGTTATGCAATCGATCTGTTTGAAAACGTGATTAACCTAATCATTTCGATGTTGATTAGAATTTGACAAGTCCCAATTATGTCAAGTGTTTGGTTTAATCTCAAATTTTAATACTCTCTAGTACTATTTACAAGAGAAATTTGATTTTTTAAATTTATTAAATATTCAATGTATCAGGTTCATTATACATTTAAGATATATTGATTATTCAATTAATCTAAAAAATATATTAATCTGGACTGGGCCAGCGCCTGCCCATTGGTCGGGGAGGCCCAACCCAATGATCTGAGATGGCCCAACAAGGCCCACGTTTATCCAGTGTCAAGCACGTTCAGACCGAAACCTCGTCGGGCACGTGTTGGTCATGCATTGTCGAACAGAGATTCGAGTGTTGGGGAACACGTCTCTCCTCGACCTCCACGTGCTCCTCCCCGCGAGGACACGTCATCTTGTAACCTCCCACTTCCGAAATTTGCTGATCTCATGATGTTGTTGGCCACTGGTTTCTTTATGATCAGGTAAGATCAGTGGCGCCATCTGTGGGAATGCTTGCTTCCCCATTTTCCCCATCGTAAAACCAAAGCAACCTCTATTTTTTGACAACCATGGCCAGTAACCAGTATGGGAATAAGACTCTGGACACCGCCTTTACGCAGCTCGACAATGGGAACCACTGCGAGGACAATGCGACCATCCACGTCGAAGAAGATGACGTAAGGGACGGGAAGATTGCCTCCCCTTTCTCTGACGATGCGGCGTATGACGCCGCCCAACAGAACAACCCACCGGTTGTCTACCAGCCAGTCGCTGCACCACCAAACGCTGATCCGGGCATGGTGGCCCTGTTCGCCTTGATCAACCAGACTAACCAATTGATTGCCCAGCAGAACGAGAGGATTGAAGCCTTTGAGAGGGGGCGACCACGATGCTCTTCCCCGCAAAGACATCATCACCCACCTTCTCCCCGCCGGTCCCCTTCCCCGCAAAGGACACCCCTGGCGGACTCTCGCAGCCCTTCCCCGCAACCTGCGGGCCGCCGACCGCGCCTGGAACGAACCTAGAATGTGGTCGTCCAGAAGCGCCCTCGCTCCCCTCCGCAGAACGAGCCACGATGCTCCCCAACCAAGAAGAGGAGCAAAGCTGATGGCGAAAAGCCGAAGAGCCGTTCCAGGAACTCTCCTCGACGACATGGACCTGGTCGAGGCCATCACTCCCCATCACAGTCACCAGTCAGAAGTGATGAGGACGATTAGAGGACCCCTCTGTCCAGGGAGATTATGGACACCTTATCCATGTAGGGATGGAAAACCCTCCACCCCTGGGGACCTACGACGGCACCGCCGACCCCGACGACCATGTCGAGAGCTTCGAGGCCATGCTCGACTATAGGAACTTCTGGGGGGCTATTGAGTGCAGGCTCTTCCCGACCACCCTCAGGAAAGGTGCCATGACTTGGTACAAAAGCCTTGCACCAGAATCCATCACGTCCTGGAAGCAACTGAAGGGACGTTTCTCCAAACATTTCACTGCGTCTCACCGCCACCCGAAGACGCTGGCCTCGTTGGAAAGCATCTTCTAAGGGAGGAACGAGTCCCTCAGAGACTACATTGAGAGATTCAACCGAGAAGCTATCGAGGTCCACACAACCAATGACATGAAGAAGTTCCTGATCATGCGGGGACTACGTCTCGAGACCGAGTTCGCCAAGTCTGTGGGCATCCATAAACCCCACAACTTGGAAGACCTCCTCCACCGAGCTCAATCATACATCGATTTCGAGGAGTCGGAGGCCGCCCAAATCGCCCTCGACTCACGACGTCGGGATGGCCTCCGCGGCCAAAGAGATGAAGACTCTCCTGCCCCCCGGCGTGGGGGGAGAAAAGACGCGATGGCCGTCCCAGGGACTCCCGCGAATTGAGGGGGCCAGCTAGCCGGTTTACGGAATACACGCCGCTCAACTCTCCCCGCGAGCGAATCCTCTCTGAGTGCGCCAACTCGGAGTTTCAAAAAGGGGGTGTTCGCTTTCCAAAACCGACATCCCCAAATCAAACACGAACAAGTCCAAGTACTGCAGGTTCCACCAGAGCCATGGACATGTCACAGAAGATTACATCCACCTCAAGGATGCAATAGAGATCCTGATCAAGGAAGGGCATCTAAAGCAGTACGCCAAGAGGAACGACGCTCCTCGGTCAGATGCTCGAGACACTCAAAGCGTCGAGGAGACAAGACCTCCCTCCGGGGAGAACCGACTACAAGTCACCCTCAGCATCACTCGACCCAAGAACTTTTATGTCCCCGAGGGAATCGAGGACCCCGAGGTAGTTTGCAGCATGTGGGCGAGCTTCCCCCTGAAGACCCCGTCACTGCCCGCAGAACGTGGGAGAACTTCCCCACGATGATGGTCATATCCGGCGGAGGCTTTGAGAAGGTCTTTGTGGGGTCGATCAAGCGGAAATTTGACGAACTGGAATCCGCGACCTCGGCGAAGACCACCACTTTCGAGAAGGTGCAAGGGAGATCAAACCCCATCACCTTCTACCCCGAGGAGCTGCCAGGCGGAGCGCCCAATGCCACCATCCCCCTTTTAATCCGGGCGCAGATGGCAAATTTTGACGTCCGCATGATCTTGGTCGACCAAGGGAGCTCGGTGGACATAATGTACGCCCACCTCTTCGAGACCCTCCAGCTCGATGAGAAGCATATGACCCCTTACGTGGGCTCAGATCTATAAGGATTCAACGGCACCACCACCAGACTGTGGGGCTATGTTGAACTGACGGTCACTTTCGGGAGCGAAGACACTGCCCGACAAGTCAAGACCAACTTTCTGGTGGTCGAATGCCCGTCCCTCTATAATTGCATCCTGGGGAGGACCACTCTGGCCAAACTCATGGCAGTATCATCTACAGTCCATCTGAAGATGAAGTACTACACGGCCAGAGGCCGGGTCGTCACTATGCACGGGGACATTGAAATGACACGGAGGTGCTTCGACGCTGCAACCAAGGGCTTGAGTTCCATCAACACCAAACCCAAGGGCAGAGCGAAGCCATCCTCGTATGCAGTGCAGAAGCCGCTCCCGCGCGTCAACGCGGTCGACCTCGACAGCAGGTTCCCCGGCAAACAGGAAGAAGGCGGAGCAGCTGACCATGACCTCCTAGCCGAAGGCAACGGGCAACCTCTCCACCCAACGCGCCCTATCCCAGACGGAGACTTCGAGCTCGTCGTCCTCGGAGATGGTCCAGACTGGAGCGTAAAGATTAGCACCAGACTCCCCGACCTGGCAAAGAAGCAGCTTAAGGCATGTCTCAGGGAGAACATTGATCTGTTCGCATGGAGCGCATTCGAGATGCCTGGCCTCGACCCAGAGGTGGCCTGCCATCAGCTCACCGTAGATCCGGCTGCTAAGGCCATAATACAACGTAGGCATAGGCAGTCTCTCGAAAAAGTGGTGGCTACTGAAAAAGCTGTAAAAGACCTCTTAGAGGCAAATTTCATTTCAGAGGCAAGGTACACAACCTGGCTGTCCAACGTTGTACTTGTCAAAAAGAATAATGGAAAATGGAGGATGTGTGTTGACTATACCGACCTTAACCGGGCATGCCCGAAAAATTCTTATCCTTTGCCTAACATCGACCAGCTGGTCGACAATTCTGCAGGTTTTAAACTATTGTCCTTAATGGACGCCTACTCGGGGTACAACCAAATCCCCATGGCTAAGACCGACAAGCAGCACACTGCCTTCATGACCGAATCAGGCAATTACTACTACAACCTAATGCCCTTCGGCCTGAAGAACGCCGACGCGACCTACCAATGGATGATGAACAAAGTCTTCTGGGGAGAGATCGACGACATGCTCGAGGTCTACATGGACGACATGATCGTCAAATCCATGGAAGAAGTCGATCATGCCGCCCATCTCAAGAAAGTCTTCGACATGGCTAGGAGATGCAGGATGAGGTTCAACCCCGACAAATGCACCTTCGGCGTTCGGGCGGGCAAGTTCCTCGATTTCTACCTCACAGAGCGAGGAATCGAGGCAAACCCCAACAAGTGTAAGGCTTTCTCCTAGATTCCAACCCCAAACTCGAAGAAGCCTATACAATCGCTAAACGGGATGCTGACCGCGCTTTCCCGCTTCGTCGCCAAATCTGCATAGTACGCACTATAATTTTTTGAGCTTCTACGACAGAAAGCCACGTTCGAATAGACTGAGGAATGTGAGCAAGCGCTCCTCCACCCCAAACAAGTTCTTTCACAATCTCCGGTTCTCTCCCGACCAGAGAATGGGCAGACGCTGTTGCTGTACCTCGCCATCACGAGCGAAGCCGTCAGCGCTGTCCTTATCTGGGAAACCCCTGACGGGCAGAAGCCGATTTACTTCACCAGCAAGGCTCTCTAAGGCCCAGAGCTCATGTATCAACAGATCGAGAAAGTCACCCTAGCCCTCGTCACTGCGGCCAAAAGGCTACGACACTACTTCTTGGCACACACGGTCGTGGTAAGGATCGAGCAGCCCATAAGACAACTCCTCGGTCGACCAGACATGGCGGGGAGGATGTTCAGATGGTCGTTCGAACTTGCCGAGTTCAACATCCAATACGAGGGAAGAAAGGCCCTAAAGGCTCAGGTGCTGGCCAATTTCGTGGCAGAAATGACCCTCCCAGAATCTTCAATCAGCGGATCCCAAAGATGGACGATCTATATCGATGGGACATCCAGCTCGAAGGGTAGCAGGGCGGCCATCATCCTCGAAAATGAGAAAGGCATCCTGATCGAAGTTTCCCTCACACTGTCTTTCTCGGCGTCGAACAACCAGGCTGAATACGAGGCTTTCCTCGTCGGGCTACGGTTTGCCGAGGACCTCGGTGCCAAAGAAGTCAAAATTTTCACCGACTCCCAGCTCGTGGCTTCCTAGGTCCAAGGAGAGTACCAAGCCAAGAACGACAGCCTCATCGAGTACTTGACCCTGGTGAAGGAAAATATGAAGAACTTCACCTCAGGAGAAGTAACCCACATCCCGCGCGAGCACAACACTCGAGCAGATGTCTTGTCCAAGTTGGCGAGCATGAAAAAGAAGGGCGGGAACAAATTTGTTATACAAGAAGTGCTTTCGTGCCCAAGCATCGATAAACCCGTCCCTGCGACTAACATGAACGCCATCGGGGACAACAACTGCTGGATGACCCCGGTATACGAGTATCTCACCACCGATAAGCTGCCCGACGATCCCAAAGAGGCCGGGGTGGTTAAGCGACGAGCGTACTCATACACAATTGTCGAAGACAAACTATATCGACGTGGCTTTTTGATCCCCCTCCTCAGGTGCGTCGAAGAGACCAAGGTCCCCGGTATACTCCAGGAAATCCACGAGGGGATCAATGCACAACACCTCGAAGGACGATCCTTAGCTTACAAGGCGTTGCGAGCAGGATACTACTGGTCCACCATGCAACAGGATGCCAAGGAGGACGCCAAGAAGTGCGACAGATGCCAACGATACGGGGACATGCACCTGGCCCCGCCCAGTGAGCTCAAAACACTGTCGTCCCCGTGGCCATTCGCGTGGTGGGGAATGGATATCCTCGAGCCCTTTGTTGTGGGGTCATACCAAAACAAGTACCTGATCGTCGGCGTGGACTATTTCACGAAGTGGATCGAGGCGGAAGCCCTGGCCAAAATCACGGCTCACAACATACTACGTTTCTACAAGAGGAACAGTTGGTTCTTGGATTGGCTGGAATTTTGGTAAAACAAAGTTGAACAATGTTGATGTCATATGTCTGATGTCATAACATTGGTTCCTAACATTAGTTATTGCAGGGTTGAAGGTTTATTTGCTGATGTTATAAGTGATGTCTTGCCATCACTATATCAGAACATCAGAACATCAGTTTGAGATGTCTTATTTAGGGCTGCGCGTGTTTGTGTGATTTGAGGAGATCTGTTAGAGTGATTGGATGCGAATATCTTGGAGAAGAGATTTCCAATCAGATATATTTGCAGATTATAGATCAGATTCTGTAACAAACATTAGGGCTGATTTGGAGAGATTTTAAAAAGATTTGAAGATCAAATTTGTTTTAATATCAGATATTTTTGGAAGTGATCCAAGCCTAAGTCAGAAGGGTATAAAAGCAGCCTCAACCCTTATTGGAAGATAACGAAGAAAGAGAGTTAAAGACTGTGTGTCATTTGTGTCTTCGTGTGCTTTGTAAACCATTCGCGTGTGAATTGGTGTTACTATTTTGAGGTGTAATTGTTTTCACTCTAGAGCTTTTAAGCAAGAGTGTGTTGTCGTTGATCAAAGCTGTTAAGCAGAATCAAGTTGGGTGATCAGTGTGTAATCATTGGATTGTATCACTGTGGTGAATTAAGAAGTGAGTGGTTTCTCATACCTAAGTGGTTTCTTAGGTAGAAGGTTCATTTGGTAGTGATTAAGTTTAGTTGATGTCAACTGGGATTGTTGAGTCTGTAAATTAATACTACTAATAGTGAAATTCCTCCCTGGCTTGGTAGCCCCCAGACGTAGGTAGTTAGACCGAACTAGGTGAACAATTCATTGTGTCCTTTACTGCTTGTTATTGCATTGTCCATAGCAGATTGTGTTGTTGTGACATCACACTTAACATCACACATTTGATACCAGAATTTCAATTGGTATCAGAGCAGGCATCCTGCTCTGCATCTGGGTGAGATCTAGGGCTGATACTTTCTGGTAAGATGGACAAGGAAGTTGGTGGATTTGTGAATAGACCCCCTATTCTGGATGGTTCTAATTATGATTATTGGAAACCAAGGGTGGTTACCTTTTTGAAGTCCTTGGACAGCAGGGCTTGGAAGGCTGTGTTAAAAGAGTGGAAGCACCCTGTTATTACTGATAAAAAAGGAAACACCAAGCTGAAACCTGAAGAAGAGTGGACCAAGGAAGAGGATGAGCTAGCACTTGGCAACTCTAAGGCCTTAAATGCCATCTTTAATGGGATTGATAAAAACATCTTTAGGTTGGTAAACACTTGTAAAGTGGCAAAGGATGCTTGGGACATTTTAAAGACTACTCATGAAGGAACTTCAAAGGTTAAGATGTCAAGACTTCAACTTCTGACATCAAAGTTTGAAAGTCTAAAGATGAAGGAAGATGAAACTATTCATGATTTTCACATGAATATTCTTGAGTTGTCCAATGCATCTAGTGCTCTTGGAGAAAAGATGACTGAAGAAAAGCTGGTGAGGAAAATTCTTAGATCCCTTCCCAAGAGATATAAGATGAAGGTGACTGCAATTGAAGAAGCTCAAGACATCAGCAAAATGAGGGTTGATGAGCTGATTGGATCTCTTCAAACTTTTGAGTTAGGGTTGAGTAAAGAGGAACCTGAAAAAAAGACCAAGAGTATAGCTTTGGTATATAATACTCAAGAAGAGAAGAAAGGGAATGGTGCTGAGTCTCAGGAGGAGCTGTCTCAGGCTATAGTTCTGATGGGAAGACAGTTTAACAAGGTGTTTAAGAGGATGAATAGAAACTACAAACCTAATGTTAAGAACATCTCCTCTGACATCAACAAGTCAAAAGAGAAGGATGAAGAGAAGAATGTTCAAGACAAAGGAGTTTAATGCTTTGAGTGTGAAGGCTATGGTCATGTCAAGAAAGAATGTCCTACATTCCTTAAGAAGCATAAAAACGGCATGGCTATTTACTGGTCTGATACTGACAGTGAAAGTGAAGAAGAGTCTGCCAAGCATGTTAGGGCATTGACAGGAACATGTATTTCTGATGGAGAATCTAGTGATGAGGAATTGACATTTGAGGAGTTAGCAGCATCCTATCAAGAGTTATGTCTTAGGAGTGCAGAGGTTTGTCAAGAAAGTGAGAAACAAAAGAAAAGAATAGTTCAGCTTGAGACTGTTAAAGCTGATCTTGAAAATGAAGTCTTGTTAGTGAGATTGATCAAATGACCAAGTCTGTCAGAATGTTGAACAATGGGTCTGATACTTTTGATAAGATTCTTCAGGCTGAAAAGATTGCAGAAGACAAGTCTGGCTTAGGATTTGTTATTGAGGAGAAGGTCTCTGGTGAAGCTAGTACTTCTGGAACCAAAAAGGACATGTCTCAACCAATGTCTCAACATAACATAAGAAGACATAATCCTAAACCTAAGCAGGTTATTCATCAACTTCCTCAAAATGTTGGGAAAGGGTATGCTTATGGTCCTCATCATGGGAAGGCACAGGCTTCTGGAGCTAGGCAGTATATGCCTCCACAATACCATATGAGTATGTAGGCTTCTAGGTTTAACATGTTCCATCAGATGTCTCAACATCAAGGGAATATGTATGGCTTTGGACCTAATAATGCAGTGCCTCATTATTATGGTAGAAGAAAGCCACATCATCATGGTAGAAGACAGCCTAAGAGACAGAATCATCACTACAGAAGACAGGCTAACTATGGAAGAAGACAACCCCAGTACTTTGGATGACAACCATAGCAGTTTCATCATCAAGGTGGCAGGAAGTTTAATCACTTTAGAGAAGAGGTTAAAAGAGTTAGGTGTTTCTATTGTGGAAGTTTTGGCCATATGCAATATTCTTGCTTTAAACTGCATGGCTATCCCAAATCTGTCCATCAACCTAGACAAAATCAGAACAGGTCTAAGGCTGTTAAAAAATGGGTTCCTAAAGCTATTGTTACATGTCTATTGACCCACACATCTGATAGACATTCTGTTAAGGATGGTTGGTACTTTGACAGTGGTTGTTCAAAGCATATGACAGGGTTCAAAAATCATTTGGTGGATATCAATACTTGCTCCACAAATGATGTTACTTTTGGTAATGGAGAGAAAGGGGAAGTAAAAGGAGTTGGAAAATTGAGGTGTCATGATGGACCAAATTTGGAAAATGTTCTTCTTGTCAAAGGATTGACTGCTAGTTTGATTAGCATCAGTCAGCTATGTGATGAAGGATACAAGGTCAGCTACACCAAAGATGAGTGTTTAGTGACTAATGGGAAGAATGAGGGTGTTATGAAGGGAGTCAGAACCATAGATAACTGTTATCTATGGGTACTGCTGAAGAAGCTTTAAATATAGCACCCATCTCCATGATGGTTCCTGAATCTGGTAAGTCAAGACCTTCCAAACTTCAACACAAAAGGCCTACACCTAAAATTGATGATAGTGAAACTAGGAGGTTAGTTACTAGCATTCTTTTTAAAGAAAAATATGCATCTGGGTCTTCCACCCCTCAAGCAGTTGAAGAAAGGGTTGATGTTGACAAGAGCATTGATCAGATTGTCACAAAAATATTTGAGAAGGGGATTCCTGTGAAGGGAATATCTAGACCTCTGAGTCAAAGGCCTGCTGATCAATCTGTTAGAGAAGAGGGAGACATTGAAAATTCTGATACCAATCTGCATAGATTAGCTGTTTCAGTCATTGAGGATGCTGAGATTGAAGATGAAGTTGAAGCTGAAGCTAAAAGAGAAAAGGATATTCATGTTGAAGATGAGGTAGATGTTGGACATGATGTTGGAACATCACATGCTAGGGATGTTGGAGCTAGCCCTAGTGAAAAGAAGAATACTGATAAGGTGGATGTGATTGATCTTTCTGATAATGAAGTGATTGGAAAAGCTGTCCCTGGTATTGCCAGTAGAATGAGGTCTAGAAGAGGGAAGTCAGTAGAGTACTCACCTAAGGAGAGACCTGAGAACAAAAAGAAGAAGTCAACTATGGTAGGACCTGCTAAGACTTGGAGCAAAGTTGCTGTGAATTCCAAAAAGAGAAAGGTGAGGGAGGATTCAGAGTCTGAATTTGATGTTGAGGATGATGTTCAAGAAATCACTCCTGTGAGAAGGTCTATATTGAAGAGAATTGCAGATAAGATTCCTGATATCCCTGTTGACAATATTTCATTCCACTATGATAGTAGTGCATCCATGTGGAAATTTGTCTGTCAGAGAAGACTAGCGCTGGAAAGAGAGCTTGGTGGAGATGCCTTGGATCTTAAGGAAGTCATTGAATTGATTAGATTTGCTGGGTTAATAAAGACCGTGTCTGGACTGTCCAAGTGCTATGATGGATTAGTCAAGGAATTTATTGTAAACATTCCTATGGCTATTAATGACAGCAGAAATATGGATTTTAGGAAGGTTTATGTAAGAGGTCAATGTGTTAATTTTTCTCCTGAGGTCATTAACACATACCTAGGAAGGGATGAGAAGGAGTATAGAGAGTTAGAAGAAACAGACAATGCTGTGTGCAAGGAAATCACTGCAGGACAAGTGAAAGTCTAGCCTCTGAAAGGAAAATTGTCTGCCAGTTTGTTAAGTGTCAAATATGCTATTCTGCACAGAATAGGAGCAGCTAATTGGGTCCCTACCAATCACAAGACAACTATCTATGTTGGATTGGGAAAATTTATTTATGCTGTTGGGACAAAGAGGTTATTTGATTGTGGGGCTTATATATATGATCAGACTATCAAGTATACTGCTACAAATGCAGTGAAGATGCCTATTGCCTTTCCCTCTCTCATTTGTGGGATCATCTTGTCACAACATCCTGGTATTCTTCATCAATCTGATGTGGTGTGTAAGAGGGAATCTGCCTTGTTAATCCATTATAAGCTGTTTGAAGGGAAACATGTTCCTGACATTATCAAGACATCAGCTTCAACATCACAACAGCCACCTGCCAAAACTGGGTTGATTTCAGAATTGGAGGAGGCTTGCAAGGAGTTGGATAAAGTCATCAGAGTGAGTACTGAAAGAAAGCTAAAATTTGAAAAACTTCTCATGACTCTGAGATTGGCAGAAAAAGAAGATGAAGCAGTCAATGCTAGCCAAAATGATGATGATTTCTAGAACATGTTGAAAGATCAGGTTCTGAAGATGGTGACCCTAGCACTGAGGATGAAGATGTTGCAGCTAGTTCTGATGGCTCTGATGCTGATGAAGATTAATTTGCTATTTCTTTAGCTAGTTTATATTTTTGGAGTTTATTTTTGCTTCTGCACTTAGTGTGCTTGCTATGTATTCTGAATATTGTTGCTTTTAAGTACTTCTGGTTTATGTTATGTGATTTGTCTTGTCACATAATGCTGACTTTTGACTGACAATGAGAGCTAGCTTAGGACTAACTGGTAGTTAGTAGGACTAACATATTGATGTTTGTCCAATTATGGCTAAAAAGGGGGAGAGAGTTGCCAAGGTGTGGTTGTGAAGCCTTTTTATGATGATGGTGCAGAAGTTGAGGGGGAGAGTGTTTGAACAACTGTGAGCTGGTTCTTGTTTTGAGGGGGAGTTTGCCCTATGCTGATGTGAAGGTGATTTCTGCAGCTTGTTGGTGCTGGTTAGTGAGTTTGTGCAGCTTGTTGAAGAGGTGCTGCTAGGTGTTTTGAAAATTTATCAATTTTTATCCGCTGCTGGGTTCTCTGATGATGGCAGAGTTTATTTTAGCCAAAATTAGCCAAAGGGGGAGATTGTTGGTTCTTGGATTGGCTGGAATTTTGGTAAAACTTAGTTGAACAATGTTGATGTCATATGTCTGATGTCATAACATTGGTTCCTAACATTAGCTGTTGCAGGGTTGAAGGTTTATTTGTTGATGTTATAAGTGATGTCTTGCCATCACTATATTAGAACATCAGAACATCAGTTTGAGATGTCTTATTTAGGACTGTGCGTGTTTGTGTGATTTGAGGAGATCTGTTAGAGTGATTGGATGCGAATATCTTGGAGAAGAGATTTCCAATCAGATATATTTGCAGATTATGGAGCAGATTCTGTAACAAACATTAGGGCTGATTTGGAGAGATTTTAAAAAGATTTGAAGATCAAATTTGTTTTAATATCAGATATTTTTGGAAGTGATCCAAGCCCAAGTCAGAAGGGTATAAAAGCAGCCTCAACCCTTATTGGAAGATAACGAAGAAAGAGAGTTAAATACTGTGTGTCATTTGTGCCTTCATGTGTTTTGTAAACCATTCGTGTGTGAATTGGTGTTACTATTTTGAGGTGTAATTGTTTTCACTCTAGAGCTTTTAAGCAAGAGTGTGTTGTCCTTGATCAAAGATGTTAAGCAAAATCAAGTTGGGTGATCAGTGTGTAATCATTGGATTATATCACTGTGGTGAATTAGGGAGTGAGTGGTTTCTCATACCTAAGTGGCTTCTTAGGTAGAAGGTTCATTGGGTAGTGATTAAGTTTAGTTGATGTCAACTGGGATTGTTGAGTCTGTAAATTAATACTACTAATAGTGAAATTCCTCCCTGGCTTGGTAACCCCCAGAGGTAGGTAGTTAGATCGAACTGGGTGACCAATTCATTATGTCCTTTACTGCTTGTTATTGCATTGTCCATAGCAGACTGTGTTGTTGTGACATCACACTTAACATCACACATCTGATACCAGAATTTCAGGAACATACTCACCCGGTTCGGCGTGCCCCAGGCGATTGTCACTGACAACGGGACACAGTTCACCGACAAGAACTTCCAAGACTTCGTCAACAAGCTAGGCACGAAGCAACACTTCACGTCGGTCGAGCACCCTCAAACAAACGGGTAAGCTGAAGAGGCGAACAAAGTGATCTTGCAAGGACTGAAACGCCGACTAGGCGATGCCAAGCAAAGGTGGGTTGAGGAGCTACACAACATCCTCTGGGCCTACCGAACAACCCCACATTCCACGACCGGGGAAACCCCCTTCCGCTTAACTTACGGAACAGAAGTGGTGATCCCCATGGAAATAAGGGAACCCTCAAGGAGAACGGAATCTCCCCTCGACGGGGAGACAAACAATGAGGCCCTAAGGGAGGACCTCGACTTTGTAGAGGAGATAAGGTCCGGTGCATCCCTCCGAGAAGCCTCACTTAAACAGAAAATAACTCTACGTTATAGCAACAAAGTTATTAAATGTGATTTTCAACTAGGTACCCTCGTCCTACGAAAGAACCAGAAAGATTCGCGAGAAGGCAAGCTCGCCGTGAACTGGGAGGGCCCCTACCGCGTCCGCGCGAAAACGGGGACAAGAGCCTACTACCTCGAAAATCTACACGGGCAGGAACTTGCTCGACCATGGAATGCTGAGAAGCTTAAAACATACTACAGTTAAACACTGCCCGCGACACATCCACGCCGCGATTACGGGGGCACATTAAGGTAGAAGCGCGACTCCCCTCCACGAAACAAGAAGATCAAGGGCCGCGTAGTGTGTGCGCGAGGACCCTTGATTCAACGAGGATACCTTGACCGAGCTCCATCGTCGCCGTACCAGTCAGGCAGAACACCCAGCTCGCGATGGGAAGTTCACGCCACGAGACTAGGACCTCGACCGAATTCCTAGCCTCGTTAAAGGTCGGAATACATCTCCGGCCACTCAACCAGTTCCCCACACAGTCGAGGACCAACAAAGTCGAGCAAACCCCAAATTACTTAGACAAATTACTTAGGCAAAAAATAACAAATATATCAAACATGCAAATATCACACACATAGATAAGCAAAAACAAAGCATTAAATCGGGCAGAAGCCCATTGTGCGAATAGTACAAAAATGTCAAAAGGCCCTGGAACGCAGGTCGGGCAAAGTCAATACAAAAAATGGCTCACAGGCCCAAACAAAGTAAACAAATGGAAAACTAGACGGCTGCATTTTCCTCAGGCTGCTCGTCTCCCATGGCCTGGCCGTCATCATCCTCCTCAGACGGTGGCCGAACAATCTGACCCTCGACCACCTCATAGTACGAATCAGTCCCTTCAGTGACGAGGTTGGGGTTCATAATCCCGAGCTGCTTCACGACATTATTAAAGCCCACCTCGGCAGCCACGAGGACATCTTGCTCGGTCTGCCTGAGCTTCACGATCAGTTCTGCCCGAGAGGTCATTTGCCTGTCGTCCTCAGTTTCCTCTTCAGCATGACGGACAACTTGCTCCAACTCGGTTATTCTTGCCAAGAGATCCTTCCTCTCAGCATCGGCCTTCTTCAGCTTCTCCTCCAACTGCCTCTGAAGCTCGACCTGGGTTTCGTTCTGTTTTTTTTCACTCTGACAAGTCCTTGCCCACCTTCTCCATCTCGGCTGCGACCGACGTGAAGCTCTCCTGTAGCTTGGCCAGCTCAACTGTCGGACAGGTCTCGTCGTTCAGGACCAGGGCGGCAGCACAAACCCACATCACCGCGGACACGTCTTCCACCAAAGCCTTTCTCCGTGAAGCCCAGTCAACGCCTAAGATGGTCTGAGCCTCAAGTGCACCAACACACAGGGAATTGGTCCTCGAAAAGAAATTTGGCCTCGAGTGACAAGGCGGGAGCACGAACTTCACAGTGGGAGGGCTCTCAGTCTCGGTAAGATCGACGTCCACATGCTCGCCGAGTCGCTGTCTTTTTGGAGACCCTTACGTTACAGGAGATTGGCTACCCTGGGGAGAGCTAGAAAAGTCCCCAAATGCCGGGGTGGGGCCTGGGCGTTGTGACCTGATCTGCTCGACCCGCCCTTTTCCACCCTTCTTTGAAACTCGAGTAGCTTCCAGCTTCTTGATACGCTCCTCCGCACTCGACATGGTGCCTGCAAAAGAATATAGAAATACGTCAGTAAGTTGAAGAGCAAAGTGCACAGGAGGATCTAATCAAAGAGGCATCCACCACCTAACAACTTAAGGGCATCCTCATCGGAAAACATCTCAAGGAGGGCCCTCGTATTAATCAATCGGGCTTGCTCCAAGGGCCTCCCGTTGTCACCGCGGATAGGCTTCCCGTCCGGTGTCACGAGCTGTGCAGAGGAGAAACCGGCGACGAATTTGACTATCTCCTCGCGAGCCAGATGACCCCCTTCGCACAGTCTACCAGGACTGAATATATAACTATCCGTGCCCCTCTTGAAGTGCTCCTCCATCCAGAATAGGGGAAACTTCGCTTCAAGGACCTCTTCCTGCTGCCCGTCTATCTCTCGGTGCACCTGTCTGTACACCGACTCCACGGCCTCGAACGAGACAGGCTTCACGATGTAGTACCGGGACTTAAAGTGGCGAACAGAGTCCATGTAAGTCTGGAACAGCCTACTCACCTGCTTGAAAGACATCCAACCATGTCTTCCATCAATTGTCTGCCTCTGTAAGTGGAATATACAGAAGAATAGAGGTAGGGTCGCCCCGATGTGTAGATGCTGACAGACGAGCTTGAAGGCGCGAATGAAGGCAAGGGTATTGGGGTGGAGTTACGACAGTTCCAGGCGCAGCCAAATGAACACCTCTCGCTGAAAATCGCTGAAGGGCAGCGCCATCCCGCCTCGTCGAACATGAACTCGTACAAGGGAAATCTCATCCCCCTGTACGTCGAGCAGATGCGGTGGTGCTGCAGAGGTCTATACACCATCCAGGTCTTTGAGGAGCCCTCAAGGCGATGCTCAACAGTGGCGAAGATATCATCATGGTCACCTGCGACAAACTGGGATTTGATGCTCAGAGGCTCCTCGCTAGCCTAATCCTCAGGCGGTCATCCCTCGACACTGGTGATCGGCGCCATCAGGGAGTCAGGTTGGTCGTCAATATCTATCGATCCCACGACCACGACCTCTATTTACCTGAAAAGCAGAAGGAACTGGTGAATTCGATAATGTAGATCAAATTAACCCCTCCAGCGCTGATCAAGTGAAAGGGGCTAAGAAAGGAAACGGGGAACAGCACGAGCGACGCCCTTCGCCCAGGAGCGTCCGGGACGCGCATCTATCCCATTCACCCAATGTCCTCGGGACATCAGGCGAACGTCCCCGGGACCGTCCTCAGGTCCTTGGTTCCTTCGTCCTATGTCCCCGGGGTATTCATCCCACGTTCTCGGGACCTTCCTCAGGTCCCCGGGACATTCATCATATCTCCCTCGCGAGATTCATCAAAAACATAAAGAAGTTCCACCGCTTTCGCCGGAAACTCCGTGGCCTCCCCGAGAACTTCATCAGTTCACCAGAGGACCACCGTAAAAAACATAAACGGAAAGAAAAAGATCAGAAACTTATTTGAAAACAGCGGTTGGAAGAGTATGGTGCGGCGACGTGCGGTGGTGAGACGGCGGCAGAAGCTAAGAGAAGGTGAGAGAAACCTAGAGAGAAAGGGAGGGAAGCTCTGAGCAAGAGAGATCGAAACGTGCAAATGGAACGGGCTGGCTCCTATTTATAAAGTCCTCACGGGACTCGAGGCGCCCTTAGACACTCGAGTACCCTAGCCATAACCTAGCCGCCCAAGGTAATATTGACGAGTGACGCGTGGCACAGAATTCCCGCGTATGTCCCTTTGTTTGCTTTGGTGCTCGAGTCCACAACTTCTCGTCTCCCTGCAACGTCGCCCCACAACGACATACGAAGTTTGAGCAGACTTCAAAATTCCTGCCCGTCTAGCATCTCTTGCTCGTGGCCCTTCCATTGCTACAAGCCCGTTATAGCGGGGATATTGCCCCGTTTAACGAGTCTCCCCGACAAAGGATTACCTGCTGGTATCAGACAACCACTTTCAACCCGGTCCTTCGAGCACGCCTATTGTGTCCTCGACATGGGGGTTGACCCTTAATTCATTACTCCGACACTTCGGAGCAACGACTTGGGGGCTCCTGTTCTGGACTGGGCCAGCGCCTGCCCATTGGTCGGGCAGGCCCAACCCAATGATCTGAGGTGGCCCAACAAGGCCCATGTTTATCCAGTATCGAGCACGTTCAGGCCTCCACCTCGTCGGGCACGTGTTGGCCATGCATTGTCGAGCAGAGGTTTCGAGTGTTGGGGAACACGTCTCTCCTCGACCTCCACGTGCTCCTCCCGCGAGGACACGTCATCTTGTAACGTCCCACTTCCAAAAGAGTCAGTCTGCCCACCTTCCAGAGATCTCGGGACCGTTACCCCAGGGCGAAGACCACGTGCTGGTCTTCCCTACACCACGTAAGCCCTGACAGTCACCTGTATTGGGCCTTGTAATCCAGCCCAGTGTAAGTAACCGTTGGCTCCGCGCTGGGGGCAGCCTATAAATACCCTCTCACTTGAGAGGGTCAGGTTACACAATATTCTCTAACTCACCCTTTGCTTTTCTGTACTTGCTTACTTCCTTTTCCTGACTTTGGCATCAGAATACCTTGCAGGTACACCCCCCGCCGTTCCACCATCACCGGAGTTGCTGATCTCACGACATTATTGGCCACTGGATTCTTTCTGATCAGGTAAGATCATATATATATATATATATATATATATATATATATATATATAGGGAGCTTCTTGGGTGAAGTCACTAAAATGACTTCTTTGGTGAAGTCATTAATCTGACCAATAAGAAACAAGCCCTAATAAGTCCTAATTTAATCAACGCCACATCAGCGTTATAGTGCATCACATTTATAGTGAACCTCTTTTTATTTAAAACTTTTATTTATTGCATATCAGTCATTCATTAAATTAATAATAATGATATACAATTTTAAATATAACATTTATTTAAATTTAAATTATATAATTTGCAAATAAAAAACAGAGTATCAATTAATTTGGTCTTCTTGTTCTTCTTCGTTCTTCATTTTTCCACCTTCAAACCACCATTATCGGACCACTCCAAACACCACCTCACAGGTTCTCCCAACATGACTCTCTCTAATAGCAAGCTCACACTCCAGATAGCAACCTCAGATTCCGATTCTATGGCATTTTTCGATTCAATTGCTCATCGGATATAACACCACAATTATCATTCGAGGGTGACATTCATATTGAAGACACAGTTGCTAAGGTGAATACGAAATTGTTTGTTATATTTATTTGAAATTAGTTATTATGATTTACTGATTTCGAATAAATTATAATTGGAGGTGTTAAATTTGATTTCAATTTGAGAATTAGGGTTCATGCTTGAATTTGTTTTCTATATATGGGTATTTCAATTTGGGAATTAGGGTTTATGCCTGGTTTTGTTTTCTGTATATGGGTTTCAAATGTAATGATTTCGATTTTCAATGTTGTTAGTTACGTTTGAGAAGTAGAAGATTGTGGTTATAGATAAGCTTCACCAAGGTCTCTTGGAGCTGGTTTGTTAAGTTACTTCTTGATGACATTGGTGTTGAGAGTAGGTTCGGCTTCATATTTGATCAGCAAAAGGTATGTGTAATGGTCCATTGGTGGTTATTGTAGTTGCTTGTCATTATAGTCTACTAATGGTCTATGTTATTATGTGTTTAGGGAATAGTGCAAGTATTTGAGGAAGAGTATACTGATATTGAAAACAAATTTTGTCTAATGCATTTTTATGCTAACTTCAAGAAGTAGTTTAGAGGTGGTACAGTCTTCAGAGATCACCTGATGGCTGTAGGAAAATTGATGCATTTAAAAGTAGTCTAAAAGTGTGGTAAGTGATTAGTCAAAAATTGTGTTTAAAATTAGTCTAAAATTTTATTTAGTATTATTTTGTAAAAAGTCCGAATTGAATATTTGATCATCACGGTGAGCTTATGATTTGGATTTGATGATACAATGTGGTTTTGTTGCATTTTGAATCAGCATATATGAGTATGCATCGTGTTGAATAGAGGTGAAGTCAACTTGGAACCGCTCAAGTCAGACGTTAGTTCAATTCAATTGTGCATGGCCAGATAAAAGAGGTATGTGAAATCCAGATGTGAAAAATCATCATTTTTATGATTTGGTGTGTATTTGTCATATACTAGTACTAGTAGTATTTTGTTTTGAATTTGTCAAAAAGGTCAAAACACATAGTAAACAAAGCAACAATGTTTTAAAACTTGAACTGTGATAAGTTGAAACAATGCAACTGTATTTGATGTCTTAAAATTCCCAAATTCAAAATCACATAGTAAACATCTATTACATAAGCTGAAACAGCCACTGCAACTACAAATAAGCCTACTAACAATGTAAATGAAACAATGTTTTAAAACTTCAACTGTTAAATGGTTTTCACAATCATACAAACATAAAACATCAAACTTCAATCACATTTCAGCGATGCCTTATGATGCTTTTCCTGATAATTCCAATAAGCTTTTGACCTTGACACCACTTCATCTAGCAACACATTATTTGTTGAATGTACCAAAAATAGTGCTAGTTTCATTCTTGTCGATTTCGAAACCTATATATAATATTAAAAACATTTAGGACAATTAGAAATATAATTACAAGAGAAATGATTAAATTAATCATTTTCACATGAATTCAACTTACAGTGATATCATCTAAATACCACCATTGTAGGCAACACTCAATCATCCATTTGCAGACCCAAACTCCACAATCATTTATGCGTTCAGTCCCTAAGTGCATTAGTGACACATAATAGGTAATACTATCAATTGAATAAAAAGCAGTAATGTATTAGTACTTACGATCCGGGTCGTTGTTGAATGCACGTCGGTTGACATATGCTGAATGTTGTTATTACAAGATTAGGTGATTTGGTATCATAAAAGGATTCATGCATCAGAATTTCCTCAAGAAATATGGCCTGCCACATAGTACAAACCAAAGTTAAACAAAGCTAAATAATTGATTGGACAGTATAAAAACCAATTCGCACACACATGCATACCAATTTTTTAATTGCACGGTGTTTGATATAATGTCTTTCAGGACAATCCCATGAGTCCAACCAAACCAATTTGTTGTCCAAAAAATCAACAACAATTAGAAACCAGTGCACTCCAATGTCGTTCATGGGAATAAAAATCTGCAAAAACTTAATATTTAGTAGTTGGATGAAAGTTTTTTATGTGCCTACTGTTTTGGCAACGAAGTGACACACAACTCACCTTGGAAACCCATTCTTTTGGTCTCATTTTGGAAGGTTGGTATATATTCCTCACATATTCAGCAGTATGATGTCCGCTCAGGGCATATTGCTGCAATTAGAATAAGTGTATCTTAAGTCAATAATTAATACTAAAGGAATGTACATTTGAGGGTACTATTAGTAGTAGTACTCACCGCAAACTTAGTAGGCAGATACCAAGAGGACTTAGATTTTTCCATATTATTTATGAACCAGTTTTGTCTTGAAACGACAAGATTGATAATCTGTATAGTCAAATGAAAATGATGTTAACAAAATTATACATTAATGGGATACATTATACTCATAATCATATTAACAATAACCTCCTGGTCCATAGGGCATTCTGGCATCAGCGTCCTCATAGCTTTCCTATCTCCATATACACTTGTAGTTGTTTTGACCAAAACCTCATCACTACAGAGAAAATAAATATAATCATCAAAATAACTGTGATAAATAAACTTACTATTAGGTTTTAGCATTTGTATTAAAAATAAATACCCGTTAAGTTCTTCTTCGTCGCCCATAAAGATGTATGCGGCTGTGTAAGAACAAATGTCATTTAGATACGTGGTTTGATGTGGTCTAAATGTGATTGGCATCCACTGTCATTAAATACACATGAAACAAAGAATGTTTTAACAAGAAATTATATAATATCGTGTAGTATTAGGATTTATTGAAAATAAATAATCAATACTTACGTCAGGAATTGTAGTAGGAGCATGAACACCTTCATATCCAACAAATTCACCTAAATGACAGTTGATGTAAAAGTCATTATCGCAGGGTTCCTCATCTTGACTGAAAAGCGTCTTCCGAATCTTTTGTAATTTCCCGTCATTTATATTTCTCTTACCCCTTTCCTCTCTGTTGTTTTTCGGGGGAGCCGAGGTTGTGCCCATAGTCGCCTTACTTTTATACTTTGTGGATTTCCTTTCAGTTGCCGTAAAATTTTTAGTGGTACGCTTGCAATCCACGATAGGTGTAGACGCTGAGGATTCATAACCATGTGATTCGTAGTTGTCACTGCCCAATGTAGTAGTATGATGTCTATTCAAATCATTTTAATAATCAATTTAGTAATAGTATCGAAGTAGAATACAAACTAAAGTTCCACAATGTGTTATAACTAACATATATGATATTGAAAACTTGATTCTCAAATTCGAAAAATTATCAATCAAACACATGTAAGACCTTGAATTTATGATAGAATCTCACACACACACATACACATAATATGGGCCAGGGCACAGAAACACACACACTTGCCAATGTTCTCATGGATTTTCAAACCATAATATGTGAAGTATAAAGGGAAGAAAATGATTGACTGCTAAAGTAGAAAGTAGGAAACAATGATTTATTACATGGATGATATCTCGATAATCTCAGTTTGTAGGTGCTTCATGCGAGTCTCAGAGTAACTGTCCCTAACTTGTTTTGAATGAGTTAAAATGTTTGAAGTCTTTTTGCTCATCTTATATGTTGAATTCGTTTCAGTTTTGCTGCGTTTTGTGCGTCTGTTTCCCATTGCTGGAGATGTTTGCTTCATTTTGATTGTTTATGAAGTTGTAATATGTTTCCAATTTCAATGGAGTTACGAACTTGTGAGGTGTTGGAAGAGTAAGTGCTTAGTTAAAATGTTTTAGCAGTTGGAGTGTTAAAGTATGAATATGATTAAAACACAGCGGTTAGAATGCCAATGCCCAATAGTCATGTCAGATGTTGTGTCTTCAATGCACTTGAAAACTGCAACTGTTGGTGCACAATAAATGGGAATGAGAATAATCACTTGTGTTAAAAGCCACTATTGGTCAAAAAGTAAAATTAGTGTTATTAAAAAATGGAACAATAAAGCACAATGGAGGAATTAATATTTACTATAAAATTAAAATTCGTATTATTAGAAAGGTTTTGGTTCACAGTGGTCGGTATGGAAGATTAAAAATCAGAGTGGTCGGTAAATTAAAATTATATTTACCCTAAACCCTAATGGAAGAATAAAAATCAGAGAATCAACTATTAACACAAAGTCATTTGCGACCCATTTTTTTACCATGGAATCGGAGAAGAACTTCATTTCAATTGGCATGAGAAGGTAAAATTCTATCAATAAGAAGTCTGCATGTTAAATTTTAATGGATTATTCTTTGTTGGTATGTAGTTTTAATATCTATTTTTCCAGATCCCTTGAGGAGGTGGTATATCTGAGAGATGTGAGAGGAAAATTAATGGATGATAACTTTGTGGAGTTTGAAAGGAACAACACAAAGAGGTTGAAACGATCAGATTTTATTTCAAGGTAAGACTTCAAAGGCCGATCTGTAATGGTTATAGTTAAAGTAGAAAAATTTGAACAGTGCATTTGCTTAACATGCTTTGTGTGTAATTTGTGTGCAGCAATGTGGAAGAAGTAGCTGTTGAATATCCAAACATTGGTGATGGTGCAGCAAGGCAAACATGGTGCCTTTGGAAGATAGAAGTCAATGATCCAAAGATTATGCAGAAAAATGTTTTGGTAAGTTAGTTATTATTTCATTGATCCAACCTAACACATTGGTACATGCCTGTGTTATTATAGTAAGGATGTACGTTTAATTTAATTGACAGTTGCTTTTGAAATGTGCAGCAATTACCTCAGACTGTGTTAAAGAACTGTGATTTAATAGGAAAAAGTAGCATAGGGCTTGTTGATTCCGCGACTGGTGATACTTGTCTTTGTGATCTTCACACAAATGTGAAGGAGGACTGTATGGAGAAGTTCATATGCCACGGGTGGTATGAACTTGCAAAGGACATGCGGCTGGAAAGAGGAAATGTGTTGGGATTTAGCATCAAATATCCCCCAGTTAGAAGTATGACCATGACTCGTTTGAACCGTCGAATCCAAATATGATGTTGCTGGTGGAAGTTTTATTTTTTATGTTTAGTTTTATTTTGTTTAGTTAAAAGTAAGTTAATGTTAACTGATACAATGGTTTATGGGTCCTGTTGCGGCTGTTAAGGGGAAGATGGTCAATAAAGTTGCTATGGTTAGTGTGTTGTTGTTTGGTATATTTGGTAATAGTGTGTCGTTGTATGAGTGGTTCACAGCTCCCCTTGCTTGTTTCAAGGGTTGATGTTTTCTGTTTTGTACTGTATTATGGCCATACTATTTGTTTCTTGCACTTCTTGTGCTTACTAGTTAATGATATTGCCTTTTGAATTGATTTACATTTGTGTTACATTTGAATTGTTTTAGTTGATTGGTGAAGTGATGAATTTATAAACAATATTCATTATAAACATTTGAATTGATTTACATTTGTGTTACATTTGAATTGTTTTAGTTGATTGGTGAAGTGATGAATTTATAAGCAATATTCATTATAAACATTTGAATTGATTTACATTTGTGTTACATTTGTGTTACATTTGAATTGTTTTAGTTGATTGGTGAAGTGATGAATTTATAAACAATATTCATTATAAACATTTGAATTGATTTACATTTGTGTTACATTTGAATTGTTTTAGTTGATTGGTGAAGTGATGAATTTATAAATAATATTCATTCTAATTGTTTTGAAAGATATGCCACAATGATAATTCACTTATGATAATTCATCAAGGTCCAAGACATGCCACAATGCAAATCAAAACGAATATTGTGTCATATTTCACATTCAATCACATCCAAACTCATTCAATCTACATTGCAAATCACATTTCATTCACATCTATAACATATTCATTTTCAATTTAACGTGACAATCATAAACATACACACATCCACCAAAGCCTATCCAATATCAGAAAAAGAATAACCAAGCAAAAGAAATGGGGACCACCTTCAAATATAGCAAACAGTTTTCATAGTATATAAACACCTTACACAGAAACCTTAACAAATCCTTGAAACACATTTAACATCACAAAGTTTCACATAAAAACCTTACATAAGACCTTAACCAGTTTTTAGACAAACAAAGTTTCACATACACTACACAAAAACCTTAACCATTACTCCTAACCATTAGTCATAACCCTAATCATTACCAACCAGTACTGTACGCTCCACCAGCTTCACATAAAGTCGATCGCCTGGATAGGTTACCCAAAACCGAAGTCTATCCTTTCTTCTAATCCTTTTTTACTTAGCATATTCGTACCATCCATGAGCTATAAACTTCTCCATTTTATTAACCTTTCCATCTCTCTTTGCACAGTGTATCTTGGCTTGGTAAGTCTTCCCAGTATCATCATCAACAAGCTGAATCGATTTCTGGTTCAAACCTAGCTGAGTCCTTGTTACAGCTCTAGGAAAGTGCTACACACAACAACAAACGGTTAATCATTAAATTTCTGCTTTAAAACATATGCAAATATGGACATAAAAACCCTTACCAAAACATTCTTGCTTGAAATGAATCCAAACCAAACTTCCTTTTCCCAAGCGTTATCAGGAATTTCTTCAGCTACGACATCAGAACTACAAACATATAATGACAATTTTCACATTAATCATTTAGTGATTTTTCTGAACAAGACAAGTCATTTGCCATCCAGACTAAAATGTAAACAACACAGGATCTATTAAATAATTTCATTGCATGCATGGAAATAATATGACACTTCTATTCAGATACTACCAAACGACACACAGGCTTATATTTTTTTTCCATTAACCACCAAAAAATCTATCTAAACTGTAAAACCATCGTACCCGGTTGCATTAGTTGTTCGACGGTGGCCGACCATTGCTGTTGATTTCTCTTTTAATATTTCACGATCGCGAGATGACGGACCTTTTTGGGAACTAGAAGGAGGAACAAAACGCTTTTATGTGGGAATAATGCGTTTTCATCGGTTGCACTCATTATATGGCCTGGACATATGGATTGAAGTCTTTCACGGCCCATTTGCCTTTTCAAATTCTGATAAATGTTTCTCAAAAATAATAATATTTAATTGCACAACTATTATATTAGGGTTAGGGTTAGGGATATGGTTAGGGTTAGGGTTAGGGTTTAGTTTAGAAAAATAAAGTTTTTAAATTTTAGAAAAAATTAAAATTTTTAAATTTTAGAAATAATTAAAATTTTTGAATTTTATAAAAAATTATAGTTTTCGAATTTTAGTTTAGAAAAATAAAGTTTTTGAATTTTAGAAAAAATTTAAAATTTTGAAACATATCATTTGACACATAGTTGAGGGTTAACATATCATTTGACACATAGATGAGTATCATCTATCAATTGACACATAGTTGAGGGTTAACATATCATTTGACACATAGTTGAGGGTCAACTATCATTTGACACATAGTTGAGTATCATCTATCATTTGACACATAGTTGAGGGTCAACTATCATTTGACACATAGTTAAGTATCATCTATCATTTGACACATAGTTGAGGGTTAACATATCCTTTGACACATAGTTAAGTATCATCTATCAGTTGACACATAGTTGAGTATCATCTATCATTTGACACATAGTTGAGGGCCAACTATCATTTGACACATAGTTGAGGGTTAACATATCCTTTGACACATAGTTGAGGGATAACTATCATTTGACACATAGTTGAGTTTCATCTATCATTTGACACATAGTTAAGGGTTAACATATCCTTTGACACATAGTTGAGTATCATCTATCAGTTGACACATAGTTGAGGGTCAACTAATATTTGACACATAGTTGAGTATCATATATCAGTTGACACATAGTTGAGTATCATCTATCAGTTGACACATAGTTGAGTATCATCTATCATTTGACACATAGTTGAGTATCATCTATCAGTTGACACATAGTTGAGGGTCAACTATCATTTGACACATAGTTGAGGGTTAACATATCCTTTGACACATAGTTGAGGGATAACTATCATTTGACACATAGTTGAGTATCATCTATCATTTGACACATAGTTGAGGGTCAACTATCATTTGACACATAGTTGAGTATCATCTATCATTTGACACATAGTTGAGGGTTAACATATCCTTTGACACATAGTTGAGTATCATCTATCATTTGACACATAGTTGAGGGTTAACATATCCTTTGACACATAGTTGAGGGATAACTATCATTTGACACATATTTGAGTATCATCTATCATTTGACACATAGTTGAGGGTTAACATATCAGTTGACACATAGTTGAGGGTCAACTATCATTTGACACATAGTTGAGTATCATCTATCATTTGACACATAGTTGAGGGTTAACATATCATTTGACACATAGTTGAGTGTCATCTATCATTTGACACATAGTTGAGTGTCGTCTATCATTTGACACATAGTTGAGTATCATCTATCATTTGACACATAGTTGAGGGTTAACATATCCTTTGACACATAGTTTAGGGATAACTATCATTTGACACATAGTTGAGTATCATCTATCATTTGACACATAGTTGAGGGTTAACATATCAGTTGACACATAGTTGAGGGTCAACTATCATTTGACACATAGTTGAGTATCATCTATCATTTGACACATAGTTAAGGGTTAACATATCATTTGACACATAGTTGAGTATCAACATATCATTTGACACATAGTTGAGTATCATTTATCATTTGACACATAGTTGAGGGTCAACTATCATTTGACACATAGTTGAGGGTTAACATATCCTTTGACACATAGTTGAGTATCATCTATCAGTTGACACATATATAGTTGAGGGTCAACTATCATGTGACACATAGTTGAGTATCATATATCAGTTGACACATAGTTAAGTATCATCTATCAGTTGACACATAGTTGAGTATCATCTATCAATTGACACATAGTTGAGGGTCAACTATCATTTGACACATAGTTGAGGGTTAACATATCCTTTGACACATAGTTGAGGGATAACTATCATTTGACACATAGTTGAGTATCATCTATTATTTGACACAGAGTTGAGGGTCAACTATCATTTGACACACAGTTGAGTATCATCTATCATTTGACACATAGTTGAGGGTTAACATATCCTTTGACACATAGTTGAGTATCATCTATCAGTTGACACATAGTTGAGTATCATCTATCATTTAACACATAGTTGAGGGTTAACATATCCTTTGACATATAGTTGAGGGATAACTATCATTTGACACATAGTTGAGTATCATCTATCATTTGACACATAGTTGAGGGTTAACATATCAGTTGACACATAGTTGAGGGTTAACTATCATTTGACACATAGTTGAGTATCATCTATCATTTGACACATAGTTGAGGGTTAACATATCATTTGACACATAGTTGAGTATCATCTATCATTTGACACATAGTTGAGTATCATCTATCATTTGACTCATAGTTGAGGGTCAACTATCATTTGACACATAGTTGAGGGTTAACATATCCTTTGACACATAGTTTAGTATCATCTATCAGTTGACACATAGTTGAGGGTCAACTATCATTTGACACATAGTTGAGTATCATATATCAGTAGACACATAGTTGAGTATCATCTATCAGTTAACACATAGTCGAGTATCATCTATCATTTGACACATAGTTGAGTATCATCTATCAGTTGACATATAGTTGAGGGTCAACTATCATTTGACACTTAGTTGAGGGTTAACATATCTTTTGACACATAGTTGAGGGATAACTATAATTTGACACATAGTTGAGTATCATCTATCATTTGACACATAGTTGAGGGTCAACTATCATTTGACACATAGTTGAGTATCATCTATCATTTGACACATAGTTGATGGTTAACATATCCTTTGACACATAGTTGAGTATCATCTATCAGTTGACACATAGTTGAGGGTTAACATATCCTTTGACACATAGGTGAGGGATAACTATCATTTGACACATAGTTGAGTATCATCTATCATTTGACACATAGTTGAGTGTCAACTATCATTTGACACATAGTTGAGTATCATCTATCATTTGACACATAGTTGAGGGTTAACATATCATTTGATACATAGTTGAGTATCATCTATCATTTAACACATAGTTGAGTATCATCTATCATTTGACACATAGTTGAGCGTTAACTATCATTTGACACATAGTTGAGGGTTAACATATTCTTTGACACATAGTTGAGGGATAACTATCATTTGACACATAGTTGAGTATCATATATCAGTTGACACATAGTTGAGGGTTAACATATCCTTTGACACATAGTTGAGGGATAACTATCATTTAACACATAGTTGAGTATCATCTATCATTTGACACATAGTTGAGGGTCAACTATCATTTGACACATAGTTGAGTATCATCTATCATTTGACACATAGTTGAGTATCATCTATCAATTGACACATAGTTGAGGGTCAACTATCATTTGTGACATAGTTGAGTATCATATATCAGTTGACACATAGTTGAGTATCATCTATCAGTTGACACATAGTTGAATATCATCTATCATTTGACACATAGTTGAGTATCATCTATCAGTTGACACATAGTTGAGTATCATATATCTGTTGACACATAGTTGAGGGTTAACACATCCTTTGACACATAGTTGAGGGTTAACATATCATTTGACACATAGTTGAGTATCATATATCCTTTGACACTGTTAACCCTCAATTTCGACGCTAGAAAGAATCAAAGCTATTTTATGTTAAAAAATTATTTTTAATATAAAGAAGGCTTCGACCCAGTTTTTGGAGAGGCCTGAGTCGAATAGAGGTGTGGGAACCTCAAAAAATGGCTAAGTGCTGGAAGGGTTTCGACCATGAGAAGTGGTAACAAGCGCTGCAGTGGTTATATTAAGGTTGGAGGGAATTCCCAATATTTGAAATTTAAATAAGAGCAGTTGTGAACGTGGGAACAGTTGAGACCAAGGAGAAAGCGCCAAAATCCACACGTTCGAAGCAGTAACCACCACATAGTAGTTATTTCCTAGCACTATAAATAGGGGTTAGTTCTATGTAAATTGGGTGTTCATATTTTTGTACAAGTTACTCAAAGAAACTCAAAGTACCCGCATGTAGAGAAACGAGTTCGTGAGAATGTACGTAATGTAACACCATTTTCTTCATTAATGTAATTTATCTTCAGCATGTTTAAGATTCAACCATTTACTTTCCATGCCTTTACAATTTTTCTCAAATCTTATCTTCCATGTCAAATTTATTTTCAAAGTCATTTATACTTTCTGCGTTTACCTTCGACTGCACTTTTACGTTCAAGCATTTAATTTTCAAGCATTTACTTTTCAAAGTCTTTTATTTTCAAGAACGTGGAGTTCTCCTTTAATGCATTGCAGTTATTTTCGAAGTCTTTTAATTTCCTGCACTTTACTTTCGACAACACTTTTATTATCCCAACCTTTACTTTCCAAGAACGTGGAGTTCACTGCATTTTACTTTCAAAGCTTTTTACTCATTGTCATTTCTTTTCGACGCCTTCAATTTCTGCACCCTTTACTTCCAGCCCTTTAAATTTCAAGTCTTGGCTTTACTTTATTGCATGTAGTCGAACGTGGAGTTTAGTTAGATCTTATTTCAGCATTGTCGAACGTGGAGTTCAGTTTACATTCTCTTTAATTTTTATTGTCATTTACACTTGTCTCTCAAATTTAGCACATGTCCTAGGATTTGTGTGGTCGATCCTGCAAGTTAATCAATTTTAGTCTAAGATTGATAGACCAGAGGTTGTTTACCAAAATTCACAGTAAACAAATTGGCATGCCCAGTGGGACCTAGTGCTAAGTTACACCTTTTTGTCAACCTCATCTCTCTTGGTGCAGAAGTACTTTCGTTGTATGTTATTGAGAAGTGGGAAGTTAGCCACAACAAACGAAGGGATACCAAAGAGAAGATAATCTAAGAAAATAGCAACCAATGCCAACCAACAAGTTGATCCTCAAGGGAGTATTTCAAACACTCAGTCAAGTAGCAGTATGGGGTCTCAAAGCACACCATCACCAGTGTCTTCGACAGGAGGACAGGCGTCACTTCCATTAGTAGTGTCTGAGCCAGGATCAACATATACAAAATCATATACTCAACCTGTGTTGGAATACATAGGACCACAAAGTTCTAATTCACCAACACCCCTAGGAGGAAATTCAATGTACAGGCATGTTCCTCCTCCAGGTTTTCCACATCCAGGGTCAAGGAGTCAACCCTATGGTATGCCTACATCAATGATGCAAAATCTGCAGAATGCTCCACCTGTATTTTCAGAAATTGTTGTGTCTTCGCCACTACAAGGGTCAGGATCAGGAGGGAGAAACAACCAGAATATAGGTGTTGGTTACTCTGTTCAAACGCCTAGCCTTACAAATACATCCATAAATTGTTTGAGATAGCAGATGGATGAAAGTAACATGCAAATGGTACATACGTTGTCTCAGACAATGGGAGAAGTTTTTCAACCTTTGATTCAAAATACGACCCAAACTAACCAACAATTGGCTGCACAAGTGGCACGCATGGCTGATTTCATGGGAGTACCAGCGGTAGATCGAAGAGCAACTGTTGTTGAAGATATCCCAAGACGTCATCCACGTCAGATACCTGATGCGAACTTGGAGGATCAAGAAATGATTGATCATTTTAGAGTCGAACCACCAAGAAACCAGATGCCATACCAGATGGAGGAAGAACCAGTAGTGATGGTGAACAGGAACCAAAACGCAGATTAACTACTTAGACAGGTTCGACACCAAAATCAAGTAGAAGAAAATAATCTTGCAGCCATGGTTGAAAGGATAATGACCAGAAATGGTATGAATTTTGGCTTCGCCAGGCCAAATTATACTTCGCCTATAGTGGATTACATTCTCCAAGCAGAATTACCCCCTAGGATGAAGGTTCCAAAGTTCAGCAAGTTTTCAGGAGATACTACTGAGTCTACTGTCGAACATGTGGCTAGGTATTTGATCGAAGCAGGCGAGATTGCAGCTGACGAAAGCCTTAGGATCAAATATTTCCCAAGTTCTCTTACCAAGAATGCCTTCACATGGTTTACTACTTTGCCTCCAAATTCCATATGTAACTGGACCCAACTAGAACGTTTGTTTCATGAACAGTTCTACATGGGGTAAACTAAGATTAGTCTGAAAGAATTGGCTAGCATCAAACGCAAAGTCACTGAGCCAATTGATGATTACCTGAATAAGTTTTGACTTCTTAAAGCCAGGTGCTTTACGCAAGTGCCAGAGCATGAGTTGGTCGAAATGGCTGCTGGGGGTCTTGATTATTCCATTAGGAAGAAATTAGATACCCAATATCTTAGAGATATGGCCCAGTTGGCTGATAGGGTTCGACAGCTAGAAAGGCTAAAAGAAGAAAAGGCTAAATTCAGCAGGGTAAAAAAGTAGCCTTTGTCGAATGCAATGAAGATGTGGAGAATCTGTATGGTGAGCCATCTTATTTCGACGGAAATGAGGTTGACGTTGCTGAGTTAAAGCAAGGTCCACCTTATGCCTGCAAATTATTAGCTCCTTCAGAAGGAAAAAATCCTGTCGAATCTAACGACAAATTTCCTAAGAAAACATATACTTTCGACGTCACTAAATGTGACAAAATTTTTGATTTGTTAGTTAAGAATGGGCAAATGATAGTGCCTGCTGGTGCTAAAACTCCACCTTTAGAACAAAGAAAGAAAAGAGGTTTTTGTAAGTACCATAATTTTTTGGGTCATAAAACTTCTCAATGTTTTCTTTTCAGGGATTTGGTGCAAAATGCTATCCAAGAAGGAAGGCTGAAGTTTGGTGACAAAAGCAAAGCCCAGATGAAGATTGACTCTAACCCATTGCAAATTGCAGAGGCTAACTACATAGAGCCTCACGAGGTTCAGATGGTGGAAGCCATAGAGGGATTCGATGAGTCAGTCAACATGGTGGAGGTTACTGAATCAGTCAACATGGTGGAGGTTACTGAAGACTTCGCCACCAGTTCTGTGATAATTGAAGGTTCTAGTAAGGCTGCAAGTGGCCTAAATGTTGATGGTACCAGTCTAATGTTGGTGACCAAAGAAACTGCTGATAAGTTTGTTGCAATAGATAATGCTGCTAAGGTTTTGGATATGACCGTGAGTGGGTGGAAGATAAATGCCAATGAAGGCATTAACATGGTCGAGTTGGCTGGAGAATCTGATTCTAGCTCAGATAGTGTCGACACCAATGAGGCTATGGGCAGAAATGCCCCTAAAGTCCAAGTTGTTAAGGAATTGGAAGATGACATGCTCTTGGTAGGAGAGATGCTAGACATGGATGGCTGTTTGGTGGAAAATAGGATATGTATGGCTGCTGAAATTTTTTTCAAGACATCTCCTGATGTCGAGAGAGTCAATGCTGAAGAGATGGTTGAAGCTGAAAAAGCTGCTTGGCAAAAAGCTTCCCAAAGAGCTGCAAAAGCAGCAGCAGATGGTGGTTGCTTGGAAAAGACCACTGAAAGTCTGGAAGCCCGTTTCTCCAAGATGCACTTAAAGGACAGAATGGATGTCAACATGGTCGAAATTACGGATCGAAAAGCAACACAAGTGAGTGAGGCAGATGAGCAGGAGAAGCGCAACAAAATGGCTTATCCTAAACAAGAAGAGACAATTGTGGATTTCTTGCATCGTTGCCAGAAGAAAGGCTCTGGGGTAATGCTATGTCCTAGATGCAGCACCATTTTTGATGAAAAAGCTGCCCACAAGCTAGAGAGTGTCAAGAAGGCTGGTGAAAGCTGGGGGCAGAAGGTGAACAAAGGGCACAAAGGCTTTGACCATAGGCGACTTTCGACAGGGCTAAAAAACCAAGCACCAGGAATTAGGTCAGGTACATTCAAACCAGTTGGGAATGTTCCAACAGGTAGTTGGATCAAGCCTATCGAAGGGAGAGGACAGAAGAAAAAGTGGGAGAAATTTGATGTGGAAAGAGGTTCTTCGTTCGAGTATAGAAAAGAGAACCACACCACCAACAAATCAGCCTACATTTCTCAGAATTACAAGGGTAAAAACCCCATGTCTAGATCACAATGGCGAAGAGAGCAGGGCAGGCGAAAGGCTGTCAGGGAGGCTCAGGTGCAAGGAGAGTCAAACACCAATGTGGATAATCAATCTGGGGCAATGGAGAAGATGCCCATACGACGAAAGATGTTCACTATTCAGCCAGAAAGGAAGGTCGAAGAGGATGAGAATATGACTGATAACTTTGACAATGAATCAGCGGCTTCCCTGGATATTCTGGTAAATGTAGTGTCAGTAATGCCAAGAGAATTTGGTCAAGTCTCAGAGGTCGAAGACTTAGATCAAACAGCTGAATTGGAAATGTTGGCACACAAGCCTGTGTGCTATTACATCATGAACAATGGGTCCGTTGAAGAACAGAATGCTTTCTTTGAACGTCCCCCAGAGGCAATGAAGGGTCATTTGAAGCCTCTTTATATTACTGGAAAAGTAGAAAACGTCCCTATCAACAAAATTTTGGTAGACTGTGGTGCAACGGTTAATTTGATGCCAAGATTTTTACTGAGCAAGATTGGGAAGTTTGAGACAGATACTAAACCCCACAACATGGTTCTGTCAAACTATGAAGGAAAAGTTGGTTCCACTATGGGAGTGATTCAGGTGGATCTCACTGTGGGAACTATTACCAGACCAACAGTGTTTATGGTCGTCGAAACAAAAGCTAACTACAATCTACTCTTGGGTAGGGAGTGGATTCATGGGATAGGAGCTGTACCCTCATCTATACATCAAAGAATCACCATTTGGAGACCAGATGGGATAATTGAAAATATTGAAGCTGATCAAGGGTACTTTAAGGTGCCTATTAATCACGTGGATAGTAGGCAATTTGAGAAGCATCTGGCGAACATCGCTCCATGTCCTCCAGCTGATTTTGAGTTTACACCTGACGTAGAAACCTTTTAGTCGTTGTACTTACACCCTGTTGAAGGTTTCAGATGGGACAGGGAGGTATCAGGAGGAAGGTTGCCATGCCTAGGCACACCTCCAATAGAGCCCACAGGGTGGGGAGATGAATTCAGTAATCATGAATGAGTTCGACGCTTTGAAAAGAATTTCGGCCTATGTGGCCGAAACAAAACTACAAGCGGATTTGGAAGCTGGCAATGATTATATGGCTGGCGAAGCCATTTCTGAAGTATATCAAGAGGGTCCTGGTAAGGACTTCGACCCAAAACCTCCAGATAAGGTTGAAACTAGAGAGCAAAGCCAAAGGCTCGACGCCATCTATGAAGATGAGCCTTTGGGATTTGAGAAGGATCCGCTGACAGATAATATAAAAATGCTAGCACAATATCCCTTAGAAGAAGTGGACCTCAGTGAAGGGGCAACCAAAAGGCCTATCTACATCAGTGCCAATCTTGATCCCCAGTTGAAGGTTGAAGTAGTTCAGCTGTTGAAAGAGTTGAAAGACTGCTTCGCTTGGGATTATGATGAGATGCCTGGTTTGAGCAGGGAGTTGGTCGAACACAGGTTGCCTATGACGCCTGGGAAAAAACCAGTCAAGCAAAATCCAAGACGGTTTGCACCAGAGATATTGTTAAAGATCAAAGAGGAAGTCGAAAGACTTCTTCATTGCAAATTCATTCGCACTGCAAGGTATGTCTAATGGTTGGCTAATATAGTACCTGTTATTAAAAAGAATGGGTCTTTGAGAGTTTGCATTGATTTTAGAGATTTAAACTCTGCAACTCCCAAAGATGAATATTCAATGCCAGTGGCAGAAATGTTAATAGATTATGCAGCAGGACATGAATATCTTAGTATGCTGGATGGATATTCTGGCTACAACCAAATATTCATTGCTGAGGAAGATGTTCATAAAACTGCTTTTAGATGCCCTGGAGCCTTAGGCACCTATGAATGGGTAGTGATGCCTTTTGGTATCAAGAATGCTGGTGCCACTTATCAAAGGGCAATGAATTCAATTTTCCACGATTTTATAGACACATTCATGCAAATTTATATTGATGATATTGTTATAAAATCTATTTCTGGGAAAAGTCACATTGACCATCTTCGACAGTCCTTTGAAAGGATGAGAAAATATGGTCTTAAAATGAATCCTCTCAAATGTGCTTTTTGTGTGCAGGCAGGGGATTTCTTAGGCTTTGTGGTCCACAAGAAAGGGATTGAAATAAATTAGAATAAAACCAAAGCCATAATGGAGGCGAAAGCGCCATCAACTAAAAAGGAGTTGCAGTCGTTGTTGGGCAAAATCAACTTCTTAAGAAGGTTTACATCCAACCTGAGTGGCAAAACACAAGCTTTTTCGCCATTGCTTCGTTTTAACAAAGATGGTTTTGAGTGGGGGCAATTACAGCAGGAAGCCTTCGACAAGATCAAGGAGTACCTAAGCCACCCTCCAATTCTTTCCCCACCTTGTAGAAACAAGAGTACGAGATTGTATATAGCTGCATCAGATAAAACTCTAGGGAGTATGTTAGCCCAGGAGGATGATAATGGAGTCGAAAGAGCCATTTATTATCTTAGTCGAGTTTTAAATGATGCAGAAACTAGGTATAGCATGATTGAAAAGTTATGTTTATGCTTGTATTTCTCTTGTACTAAACTGAAGCAATATATAAAGCCCATTGATGTGTATGTTTCGTCTCACTTTGATGTTGTAAAACATATGTTATCTAAACCTATTTTGCATAGTCGAATTGGCAAATGGGCATTAGCATTAACAGAATTTTCCTTAACATATCAACCTTTAAAAGCTGTGAAAGGGCAAATAGTTGCAGACTTTATAGTTGATCACTCAATAAATGAAAATGATTTGAATGACGTCGAACTAAAATCCTGGAAGTTATACTTCGATGGGCCAAGTCATAAAAATGGAACAGGAGTGGGAATACATATTATTTCTCCTGAAAGAATTCCAACAAAATTCAAGTACAAGGTCGAAGGACCTTGCTCTAACAATGAGGCTGAATATGAAGCATTAATTGCTGGCCTTGAAATTTTGTTAGAATTGGGGGCAACTAGAGTCGAAATAATGGGAGATTCAGAATTGGTTATAAAACAAATCACAAAGGAGTATAAATGTGTTAAAGAAAATCTCATTATGTACTTTGTGATAGCTAATAGATTATTAAAGAAATTTGAGATAGTGGCCATCCAACACATACCTAGAATAGAGAACCAAGTTGCTAACGACTTGGTTCAAATTGCCTCTGGATACAAGGTGTCGAAAGGAAACCTTCAAGAAGTAATTGAAGCAAGAGGTAAGGTGGTGGCTGTTGGATTATGCCCATCAGACTTAGAAACAACTAAGCTTGGGTGCATAGATGGCGAAAATTTTGAAATTTTTGCCATAGATAATTTAACAAATGAAGATTGGAGGAAGCCCATAGTTGAGTACTTGCAAAACCCAACGGCTTCAACAGAGCGAAAAATCAGATATCAAGCTTTAAGCTATGTACTGGTGGGTAATGAATTGTTTAAAAAGACCCCTGAGGGAGTCTTATTGAAATGCCTTAGTGAAACAGAGACATATTTGGCTCTTTCGACAGTACATAGTGGGGCATGTGGAGCACACCAAGTTGACCAGAAGATGAAATGACTGTTGTTTCGACAAGGCATGTATTGGCCCACTATGCTGAAGGATTGCATAGAATTTGCTAAAGGGTGCCAAGAATGTCAAATTCATGCTGGCATACAGCACATCCCTGCGAGTGAATTACATTCCATAGTGAAACCATGGCCTTTCAGAGGATGGGCTTTGGATATAATGGGAGAGATTCGACCAGCATCTTCAAAGAACCAAAGATATATTTTGGTGGGAATTGATTATTTCACCAAGTGGATTGAGGCAATACCACTGGTGAATATAGGTCAAGAAGATGTTATTGAATTCATTCAAAATCACATTATTTATAGATTTGGTATTCCTGAAATAATTACTACAGACCAGGGATCAGTGTTCACTAGTCGAAAGATGCCGGAGTTTGCCAAAGAAATAGGTTTTAAGTTATTAACTTCTACACCCTATTATGCTCAGGCCAATGGGCAAGTCGAAGCTGCCAATAAGGTAGTAATTTGACTGATTAAGAAGCATGTGGGAAAAAGGCCTAGAAATTGGCACAGGACGTTAGACCAAGTTCTTTGGGCGTGTCGAACATCCCCAAAAGAGGCTACCAACACTACCCCATTTCGACTCACTTTTGGTCATGATGCAGTATTGCCTGTTGAGATTTATCTACAGTCTGTAAGAGTTCAAAGACATCATGAGATTCCCTCTGAGAATTATTGGGAAATGATGATGAATGAATTAGTGGATTTGGATGAAGAAAGGCTCAGAGCCTTGGAGTTGTTAAGAAGACAAAAGAAGAAGGTCGAAGAATCCTACAACAAAAAGGTTAAGTCTAAATCTTTTGCATGTGGGGAATTGGTTTGGAAAGTGATTTTGCCCATGGATCGAAAGGATAGAACATTGGGCAAGTGGTCCCCTAAGTGGGAAGGTCCATTCCAAGTCATACAAGTGTTCTCTAATGGAGCTTATGAAGTGGAAGAGTTAGACAAAGATAAAAGAGTCTTGAAAGTAAATGGCAAGTATTTGAAAAAATATAAGCCTATGCTGCAAGAGATTCACATTAAAACATAAGCTTTATTTAATAAAAGAAAGCCAAAATAGGCCAAGTCAGGCTAATATGGCATACAAAGCAAAGAGAAACTAGTACAACAATGTTTAATCAAGGAAAGGTTATTCATAATCTCTCCAATCTATGGACTTGAGGAAGTCCATATAATCTGCATCTGGCTCATCATCAGAGTCTTGGGTGCTGGAGCACCTTTTCTTAGAGATCTTCATTTTAGTTTCTCTCTTCTTGGCTAGAGAGGTTGCTCCAATGGAGGCTTTAGGTTGCTGGGGCGCCCCCATCTCTTTTGTTTCCTCAATTGCCTTGGCCTTTCCAGCCATCTTCTTGGTTGAGGATTTCTCCGAATTATTCATGTTTGCTTCTACGCAAAACGTGGTCAGGTGGAAGAAATTTATAGAGGCTAGTGACTGATTGGATTGGCCAGCCAAACGGTGGAAACACGTGAGTTATTCTTGGAGGTAGGCCTGAGGGCTATGCTATAAATGTTGCTTTAAAAGCTAGAGGCTTATGCCTTGGAATTTAAAGCTGGAAAGGTGACTTTCCAAGAAAAAGATAGAATGCCTTAATTGCAAATTTGACTGATAAAAGACAACAATAAAGTACATCATCATGCAGTATGGGTCGAAAGCAGTTAAAGGCAAAGTAATAATGATTAATTAAATCAATGCCAAAAGGCATAAAAATTGTCATTACATAAAAAGCCTGAAAAGGCCAAGAAACAAGTGATGATTAAACAAACGAAGGTGTCGAAAGTATTAGAAGGGAAGCCTCGACGCCAACTGAGAAAAAGATTCTATGTGATGTTTGAGGCGCGCGTTGCACAAAGATTCGTCAAGTTTTGCTTCGGCGAGCTCTTTCTCATATCTTTGGGCCGCCTTAATGCGATCAATAGCAGTCTTTGTTTCTTCAGCTATCTCAGTGTCGTCGAAATGGTGCAAATCACGGTTGCGTTTTTCAGCATTTTCAATTTTGGCATGTAGCTCCGTTATTTGTTGCTTCCAGGTTTCAATGTCCTTCTGGTTGGAGGCTATCTCATCTTTCTTTTTCCTTTGATCAACCTCCAAATGTTGGATCTCTTCGTACGCCTCTTTTGCACCACACCAGGCTGCACTCTCACAACCAGATGTTCTCTCTACGGTATCCTTGATCGAGGGAAGTTGTTTTATTTATGCAGCTATTTGGTTTACCACAGCAGTTAGCTCTATCAGAAAACCAGAAACATCTGGATTGAGAGTGGTGACCTCAATCTTTGCAAGGGTGTCCTTCAAGTAAGCAGTTGCAGTTGGATCTGAGGCCAAAACTTTGTAAATATCCCCCCTGAAGAATTTTTTCTTGATGGCTTGGAGAATTGATTGGGCGAAGTCATCTGATGCTGGGGTCGAAGAGACAGAAGAAGAACCATACCTTTGCTCAAGAATCAACTTGGTAAACTCACGTGGGTTCGACCACTTGAGTGCTGTCAGCGAGTCCCCAGGTGGTGGAGTGACCATAGGCGGAGGAATATGGTGGGGGCGAGGCTCAACTTGTTCTTCTTCCTCCTCTGCTGATTCTTCTCCTTCTTCATCTTGGTCTTCCCCCATTTCTTCATCAGACTCTTCAGCAGCTGGTTGCATATTCTCCTGGTCATCAGCTGGTGTAGGAGGTAGTTCATTTGTCTCCTCAGGCGCAGCTGGATCAGGATTGGCATTACGTGTTTGGACTTCGGGTTCATGCCTTTCTTCTTCAACCAACAGACCTTTATCCATGGAGGGACCCAGATTGAAAGGTGGTGGGCTTGAGGCGTCATCCTCATCAGAGTTGGCTCCATCAGCCTGTACGTGTTGAGTTGGGGTTGGTGATGGTGCAGTGGGTACTGTAACATGTGGAGTAGGTTGATTAATCTCACTCAAACCAGAGCCAATATCAGAAGAGGGGTGATAAGTTGGCTCACCTTGGCTGTTGAGGAGCGTGGTGGTGAGGCTTTCTGAAGTTGGGTGAGGAACAGAATCGTCAATTACGGTGGTGGCGAAGTTGCTTGGAGTTGGTCGGGAATCTGGATTGTTGATTATGGGTGCCTAAAGAACACAAGTGGAGAAATTGAGAATGAAATAATAGGCGAAAGATGTCAAGCATAATAGAAAAAGGCAATGGTGCACATACCTGAGTTTGTTCAACAACAGGACTTGATTTATCACTCCCATGGTCACCAAGAGGGGTTCTCAAGGCTACCTGGGAGGTTTCCTTCTCGACACCACTTGTGGTGGATGCCTTTTCGAGTATTTTGGCCACCTTCGAAGGAGGTGGGCCAGTGGGTCCAGAGGCCTTTGTGGGTTTTTTCCTTTTCCTTGTAAGAACCTCCTCAGGAGATTCATTTGAGGCCTCTGAAGCTATAACCACAGTTGGGATGTCCTTCTTACCTTTCTTGGAAGGTGTTGGGGGTTTTCGACCAGTCTGAGGAGGCAGTGCAAATATAAGAAAGAAATTCATAGAGTACAAGCAGAAACAGGGGAGATGGAATTTACCTATGTACTTCCTTGTTCCTTGTTGCTTTGCAAGGTGGTGGCTCTAGTCGAAGCAGCTTTCCTAGGCACAGCTGAAAGATAGCACACAATTGTTACAAGTTAATGATTACATGGTTAGTCATAAAGCCATGGATTAAGGATTTCAAACCTTCATATATTTCAGATTCGACACGAACGTCCTGAATTCCTATATGAAGGTGCCCTTTAAAACTGTCTAACGTATGCTTAGTCGAAACCACTCGTTGAGCCTTTGGCTGAGACAGCTGTCTAAGAAGTTTTAAATGCTCCCCACAGACAAACCAATCTAGAAATGGAGGGGCAAGCGCCACTCCAAAATCAGCAGTAGGCAGTCGAGGAAACTTTGGAGGAAAAAGTTTAAAAGCTACCTCATAACGTTTCTCACGAGGTACGTTGAGAGGAATTTTTAGTTGATCCAGCTTTTCTAGAAATTTTCTCTTTAGAGTAACAGCAGCCTCATGAATGGTTCGACTAAGATCATCTGGTCGATAGATAGTTTCAAAGTATTTTTGGAAAACCTGTATTTCTTCGATGTGAGTGAAATTACTTTTTTTCGTCTTGTCCTGCACATGGAGAAAAGCTTGGTCAAGTAACGAAGAAAACGTAGCCACATCAAGAAAGTGCTCGCTATAGTGCCTCGACCACCATTGGTGGAAGGATGAAGTGCACAGAAAGGAAGGTTCAAAAAACACAGGAGAGAGGATTCTTCTTTTTTCACTCCAGCTGTCGAGTGTTTGGGAGACGTTTTCCTCGTCGAGGCAGGCAGTGTGAAGAATTACTTGGCCCTTTCTCTCATACAAGCACTGAGGGAAGCTCTGGGCCAGCCCAAATTGTCGAGAGACCAAGTTTGGTTGGTAGGCAATCAATGCTGATAGACCTCTCCCTAAGTTCAGCCTGTGGATGATGAATCAAGGAATTAAAAAGGCTTTCTAGATAGCAACATATTTTGGATCAAGAGGTTGAAGAGGATTTGGAAATGGTCTTTTAAACCACACAGGGCCATAGCTTCGTCGAGCAAAGGGTGCCATGCTAGGAGTGAACTCATAGCGCTTGGCGAACATCATAATATAACTGGTGAAAGCCCTTTGAAGGTTTTCACCATCATCATTAGGAGTGAGTTTGGCCAGACGTGTCCCTTCGACACTCCTTTCCTTGATCTCAGCAGAGGCTTCATCAACTATGCCTTTTCTGGGGAGGCTAGCCTCAAATGTAGCATTGAGCCACAATTGAAGTAGCCAAAGAGGACCACTCAAGTGCATAGGACCTTGGGCTTCCATATTCTTAAGTCGAGAAGCCCCTTCACTGATAGATTCGTAAAGGTTCGCCAGAATGAGTTCACTCAGACAGGTCCCTCTGTTGTGGTGGAGTTGGTTCGCCAGGGGCAGATACTTCTTGGCTACCTGCAAAGACTTTGTACAAAAAACATACCTCGACAGCCAGACTGTGAGGAAAGCAATGTGTTCTTCATCAGACACCTCGTCATCTTCTTGTTTGAAGTGGTGTTTGATAAAGAGGGTGTAGGTCAGTTTGGAGCCTGAAATGTTGATGGTGTCCTCAGCATCAACATCAGGATTATAGACAAGGCCATCTGGACGAAGCCCCGTGATGACAGCTACGTCGAAAAGGGTTGGAGTAACCATTCCACATGGCAGATGGAATGTATAATGGGTGTTGTCCCAAAAGTATAAAGATGCTGCCAACATGTTCAGACAATAGGGTATGCTGGTCTTCGACATCATAAGGAGGTCATAAATCCCTATCTCCTTCCAATGGTCAGCTTTAACCTTCTCCATTTTTGCTATCCATTGGTCGAATTTCTTTAAAGGATTGACAGCCCTCACCAGCCTGGTGCCATCAGTGAGGTAGCTGTAATACCCCAAATTTTGACCACTTAGATTTCCCATCATTGTGAAAATCATCATCATAATATGGATGAACCATCATGCTTCATCAGTCTCCCCAAAGATGGGTGAGCATCCAATACAATCAAAATTAGGGTTTCAAGCCCTCTCTGAGTGCTTAGACAAAGGATCAATCAAGAAATGACATGATCTTCAACTTGTCTAATCTCTTAAACATCCACAATTGATCAAGAAGGACTCCCACTTCAAGGATTAAGCACAAGGCTGCTCCCTTCTAGGTGGATCAAGTCTCAAGATCGACAGTGTCACCAAATTAGGGTTTTGGTCGACCAGGGCCTCCAGATGGAAATTTTCATCTGGGAACAAGGCAATGATCCAAAACATGACCTAATATGCTTCATGGAACCTCATGAACCCATGCATCAAATCAATTTTGCCTCAGGGGATGCATTCATAAAAAATCAGGAATTAGGGTTTCTTGACCTAATTCACCCCTAAGTTAACTTTTGGGACAAACCATGAGCCAAGACCTCAAGAAATGATTTGAGGGTCTCTAATACACCATATTGATCCATTTGGAACAATGGATTGATCCAAGAAGCTTGAGCAACAAGTCTCATTTTCATTTGCACCACAATTAGGGTTTTAAGGGAAAAGTCAACTGTAACTTTGACTTTTGACCAAGACATGCTCCCAAACCCTAATACATGATTGAATATACCCTATGACACCCATGGAACATGTCCATCAAGTTTGATTTAGGTCAAGGACATGATTTCCTGAAGAATTGCACAGTTTGGAATTCATCTGATAAAAAGTCAACTGTGCACAAAAGTCAACTTTGACTTTTTGAGATTTTTCACCAAAATGGATTTTTAACCCTAAAATGATGTTAATGTATGATTTGAATAATCATTCATCAAGAAAAATCAAGAAAAGTGAGATAACTTGTAAAAGGGGTAACCATAAAACTTAGAAATTTTTCTAAGTTAAAAATAAAGTGGCAAAGGTACCAACTTTGGAGGACCATAACTCCTAAACCACAAGGCCATTTTTTCTCATCCAAAGATGGATTTGTAGCCCTCATTATCACCTACAAAAACTTCAACTACAAGTCATTCCAATTCATTAAGGATTTTGAGTTATGGAGTGATCAAAGTGGCTGAAAAGTGAAAATGTCACTTTTTCCAACACTTAGTGAAATTTTCACTAAGTCAGAATTTGCCTTCACTTTTTGCCAAATGTAGGGGGATTTTTCACTTGGAATCAAAAGAGATCAAAACCAAACTTGTTTAAACAGTTGTTGTATCATGTAAGAGCTTTCCAAAATGGCCAAGAACATTGCCAAATTCAACCTACATCATGAGATACAACATTGCCAAGTTGCCTTGCTGAAATCTGTCAAAGCAAGGCAGAATTTGCATTTTGGCTCGATTTGCCAAAATCAGCCAATTTCAATTGCTCCAATCCACTTGGACACCTCAGAGGATTGAATCCAAAGGGGACAATCACTGAGCCAAGCCTCCAAAGTCCATGGAACAAGAAATAGCATGTTGAACCTAGAGTTACCAAAATAGGGACAAGACTTCAAATTTGGAATGAGGCATTCAATGGAACCATCAAGGTGGCATGGACTGAGCCATTCTCATCTAAAATCAGTCAAGACTTATCCAAGACCAAGGGGACCAAAGCTCTGTGCCCTAACCTCTAGTCAATGACTAGAGGAGACTTGGATTTTCATTTGCCAACATTGGCCAAACCTACTTACCAGCTGCCATGCACTATTCCTTGCAAAACAAACTTGCTCTACTATAAATAGAGCTCAATTATGGTCAGTTTAAGTACACCAAAGCCATCTAACAGATGCTTTCCTTAAAATCTCTTTCTCTTGGCAAAAATGCCTTTCTTAGCAAGGTAGCTATCGGGTTTTGAGTTTGAGAGCAATTCTGCACAAACCAATCACTCACACACCTCACATACATCACATATGAGCTGATCAAACACTCACATAACTTCTGAAACATCAATTTCATGAAATCACCAGCTGGTTGCTCAAATTTTCAAACAAGGTGCAGCTGAGGTACCACAAAATGATCCAGCCAATTTCAATCAAGTCCAACCATCCAAACACAATCCATAGGGTGTAGGGAAGCTGTCCAGATCATCACAACTCATCTGTAACACCTCCAAATCAAAAATCACTTTGAACTTGCTGTCACGGCTTGGAGGTAAGCACATACTTGGTCATCTCTCAATCTATGCATATTTCCTCGCACAATAATTTGGCCATATGTTCATAATCATGCATGGAATGTTTTCCCTCAATTAATTGCATTGTTTGAATCGTGTTTAAAAAATCCTAGCCTTTATGCAGAAATTAGGGTTCTTGAGGTCTCTTCGTGATTTCTTGTTGTATGTTTAATTTAAATGAAATTAAAGTACATAGACATGATCGTGAGGTTGAGACGAGCATAATGATATGTGAATTGCATGATATGATTACGTATTCATGGAGATTGGATAGAAAACGCAAATCTGAGAAACCAAGAACACGCGCGTGTTCTTCAGCTGTTCTTGGCGCCATTTTTTTCAAATTCAAATATTTGAATTTTGTAATTTTGTTTAATTGATTCAAAAATTAATTTCTCTCTGAGTTTTAATGATTTTGAGTTGATTCTTTTTTTAATAATTCACAAAAATGTTAAAATATTTTATTTTATCAAAAAATCCCAAAAATATTATTTATTTCATATAATTGATATTTTTGCAAAGAATTAATATTTTGATTGTTTTTGGCATTTTAAATATTTTTTCTACATTGATTTTGCAACTTTTAATGCTTTCTAATTATTTTGTAGGTCAATACTTAATTTTTGAAGCATTAATCCAAGATCACAATTTGTTTTCCATGTGTTAAACAATTTTTGATCATTTTAATTGAATTTTTATTCAATTAAATACATTTTGGAAATAAATTAGGGTTTTGGATTAATTCAACCCTCATAAATCATTTTCAAAACACTTTGGGCCTCTATTAGAGTGTAAGACCCAATCCTTTTTTTTTTGACCAAATCATCTTTGGGCCTCACTTATTGTATAAGTCCCGATACCGTAAAAAAAAACAAACGGCGCGATCGTTGCCTTTTCAAAAATCATCTGGGCCTACCCTCGAGTAGTAAGACCCATTTATTTTTCTTCAAAACTCTTTGGGCCTCTTGAGAGAGTGTAAGACCCATCCCCCCTTGTACAAAAACTTTTTGGGCCTCACTCATTGTATAAGTCCCTCTGTACAAGTAAACGGCGCGATCGTCGCCCGTTTAAAAATAAAAATCATCTGGGCTTCTCCTTGAGCTATAAGACCCATTTCTTTTTATTCAAAACACTTTGGGCCTCTATTAGAGTGTAAGACCTAATCCCCCTTTTAACCAAAACATTTTGGGCCTCACTTATTGTATAAGTCCCTCTGCGTTAAAAGAAAACCTCGGCGCGATCGCCATTTTTAAACGAAAAATCATTTGGGCCTACCCTCGTGTTATAAGCCCCACTCTTTTCTTTAAACCCTTTTTGGGCCTCTTGAGAGAGTGTAAGACCCATCCCTTTGTACAGAAAACCATTTTGGGCCCCAGTCACTTGTATAAGTCCCGCTGTACAAAGTCAAACAGTGCGCTCACTGATAAAACCCTGGGCCTCTCCTTGAGCTGTAAGCCCCAGATCTTTCTTTTTCAAAGCACTTTCTCCTTTGATTTTGAATATACTGTTGTTTTTAATCTTTCTTTGTTGAACAACTAACCAAACAGCATGGAAGCACTACAACCGAGTAAGTGGTTATCGCTTTCATTTACTGCTTTCATATTATAAACTGTATTGTGGGGCTGCTCACTGTAAGTCTCATTTCATAAACTCATATCTACTGTGTAATAATAGTATAGATATTTCGGGTTTCCCCGGCAACTACGTCTAGAACTAGGTGACGCCGTTTCACTTATTCGTAGAAATAGACGCCTATATCCCCAATAGGAGCACCAGATACAGTCTTCTCTTCGGCTGTCCTCCTTAGGAATCGTCAAGAAGCTCTACTCCCCAAGATGAATGTATTCTCCGTGAATGGCATCTTTGAGTTTCTTCCCAATTCTCGAACTTTCCTGACTTGATCTATTCCTTGTGAATAGCTTGCCTTGAATGTCTCGGGGTTTGGGTACCCACTACGGTCATAATCTTGGACCTTAACTAAGGAACCCTCTTTAAAGCTAAAAGTCGCTGGATAGTAAACCTCACACGTTTACCAGTGGTTTTCATCTTTAAAAGAGTTATCTCTCCTAATGGAAAGGAGATGATAGACCCACGGGCTTCTTAAAAGCATCGGCCTCCTCTTGGGCATTATTCAAGGACCCTACGACTTCTTAGAAGTATTCACAGCCTCCTCTTAGGCTTCGTATAATGATCTCTTCCTTCGGGAATGATAGCCTCCTCTTGGGCTTCGTACAAGGACCCGTCGGCTTCTTAAAAGTTTCCAGCCTCCTCTTGGGCTTCGTACAAATTGTCCCGACGACCTCCTAGAGGTATAGGAACAGAACCTAGTCATCCTCATAGAACAGTCCTTTCATAGAGTCTACTACTGTTTCTCGAAGCATAGTACAAAAGATAAAACTCTAGACACGGACAGTCTAACTTCCTTGAGTCTCAAAGACATTCTCAAGCACCCTTCGTTAAATAGGAAGGAAACCCGCAGACTCAGATAGTCTCGATACCCTTTGGATTTCCCGTTTCCTCAAAGAGAAGGAAATATCCCCGATCCTCAAATTAAATCCCTGAGTACAGTGTTGCTCATATAAGAACTGATTTTCTCTTTTAAATCAGTATATTGGATCTGTCACTCAACTGAAACAGTTACAATAGCCTCCATCTCGGGCTTCGTACGAGATACCAAAATTCTCCCCAGTGGAGTCAAAACAACCTTTTCGCCTCTCTCTCGGGCTTTGTACGAGATACAAAAACACTCTCTTACTGAGTATAAAAGATTCTCCAACTGAGTCAACTCTTTGTTAGCCTCCTCTTAGGCTTTGTATAACGATATGCCCCACTGGGTCAAAAACTTTTAGCCTCTCTCTCGGGCTTTGTACGAGACACAAAATAGCCTCCTCTTAGGCTTTGTATAATGATTTTCCTAGCGGAAATTAGCCTCCTCTTAGGCTTTGTATAAGAAAACCACTGGTTGATCTAATCGACCTTTTAGCATCAAAGTTGTGCCTCGTTCGCAGTACACAAACATCAACAACTCATTTCCCTTCATCTAATCGCTGTAAGCGGCAAGCCTCTGGATCATCTACATCCATGCCACTGTCCCTCTTTTAGCATGAGAAATTCATAAGGAAAGATGACATTGCTCTACACTGAGTTAAAGTCTTCTCCTTCAGGTTAAAACCCTTTCTTCGGAAATTATGGCATTGCTCGGATCCGCGTATCCCAGTTAAAGTAATTCTCCTTCTCCCCTCTTTAGAGATGACAAATTCTCTCTAAAGTCGAGGTCTTTCAGCTTCACGTCTTGGGCTTTGAACAAGACACAAATAGACCTTTCAGCTTCACATCTTGGGCTTTGAACAAGATACAAACCACCTTTCGCTTCACGTCTTGGGCTTTGAACAAGACACCAAAACACCCATTTCCTCCCATAGAATAGGAGGAAATACGAATGCTCTGATTTCCCTGTTTCGGTAAACGGGAATACGTAGGCATAAGATCGAAAGAAAAGATCTTAGCGAGCGCAATCAACAAAAAACCCAAATCCCATATCTCCATCAATCAAAAGCAGTAATTCAAAAGCATCAGTCCTAACATCCTAACCCTTGTTCCCCGCCAGAAACATTAAGCCCTAGAAAGAAAGAAACCTGTATTGGCGAAATACGAATAACCAGTACAAAAGCCCCCCCACATTGATAGCATCCGTAACCTAACAGACCGCTGTTTAAACTCAGTATGCAAGCAGGGTTAATTGGAGACATCTATTTCCCTTCCTTATTCAGCTCACAATAGGATAAAAAAATGAATCGACCTATAGTTTAAAGCTCAAACCGCAGAGAGCGGCCAGCGCTTAAGAACCGCGTCCAAAATCGCTCGCTACAGTAGCCAACGTTGATTTTGGGTAAAGGGATCTCTTCAGGGGAAGTTCCAGCAGCGGAATTAATTTTGAGGAAACTCTTTTGTCCTAATGGTCTGGTTCTCCGGTACGAGGGGAAAAACTCACTTAGGCTCTCGTTAGAAATGTCCACATCAACCAAAGGACCAGATAACACATAAGTTTTATTAGACATAACTATGGGAATCATTACCTGAGATTTGTAGATGGCTCTTGATTCTTCAGAGGTGGGTTCCGGCATGCAATGGCGGTTATCTACCAGTTGGGGGCCTGAGATGTTAGCGAACGGGGGGATGGTTTGCTTAAATGGAGTGGCCTTGCCTCGTTGAGTCTTCTTTGCTTGAGGATTAATTTGGGAAGATGCCATTGTTGAAAAAGATGAAAAGATGGAGTTGCTGGGTTTGTGTGAGAGAACGGAAGAGAAGAAAAGTTTGCTTGAGAGTATGAAAAGTGTGGAAAGTTCACAAAGTGGCGGAAATGGGTATATATAGACATTTGAAAATCTCAAGAGACTTGGATCCACCGTTGAAGCTGAAGGGTTAGTGGGACGCGTGTCTTTCTCCTGAAGGCGTGATGAAAAGCAGCAGTTATGTGCAGACTATTAACGTCTGTTTTTAAGAAAGGTGTTATGATGAATACGGCTGAAAGGACGTTTTAAGGATTTGTCATGATGGTATGACGTCAGAGGCGTGGGTTAAAGAAACTGAACAGTTCAGCCATTAAGTAATTAGTGGGATGTTCAGGTAAGGCCATGCAAACAGGCGTCGAAATGGTTATTATATCAAGAAATGACCTTCCTAACCAATTCTGGCGAAAGGACATTCCTTGGGGGCAATTTGTTAACCCTCAATTTCGACGCTAGAAAGAATCAAAGCTATTTTATATTAAATTTTTTTTTTTAATATAAAGAAGGCTTCGACCATGAGAAGTGGTAACAAGCGCTGCAGTGGTTATATTAAGGTTGAAGGGAATTCCCAATATTTGAAATTTAAATAAGAGCAGTTGTGAACGTGGGAACAGTTGAGACCAAGGAGAAAGCGCCAAAATCCACACGTTCGAAGCAGTAACCAACACTTAGTAGTTATTTCCTAGCACTATAAATAGGGGTTAGTTCTATGTAAATGGGGTGTTCATATTTTTGTACAAGTTACTCAAAGAAACTCAAAGTACCCGCGTGTAGAGAAACGAGTTCGTGAGAATGTACGTAATGTAACACCATTTTCTTCATTAATGTAATTTATCTTCAGCATGTTTAAGATTCAGCCATTTACTTTCCATGCCTTTACAGTTTTTCTCAAATCTTATCTTCCATGTCAAATTTATTTTCAAAGTCATTTAGACTTTCTGCGTTTACCTTCGACTGCACTTTTACGTTCAAGCATTTAATTTTCAAGCATTTACTTTTCAAAGTCTTTTATTTTCAAGAACGTGGAGTTCTCCTTTAATCCATTGCATTTATTTTCGAAGTCTTTTAATTTCCTGCACTTTACTTTCGACAACACTTTTATTATCCCAGCCTTTACTTTCTAAGAACGTGGAGTTCACTGCATTTTACTTTCAAAGCTTTTTACTCATTGTCATTTCTTTTCGACGCCTTCAATTTCTGCACCCTTTACTTCCAGCCCTTTAAATTTCAAGTCTTGGCTTTACTTTATTGCATGTAGTCGAATGTGGAGTTCAGTTAGGTCTTATTTCAGCATTGTCGAACGTGGAGTTCATTTTACATTCTCTTTAATTTTTATTGTCATTTACACTTGTCTCTCAAATTTAGCACATGTCCTAGGATTTGTGTGGTCGATCCTGCAAGTTAATCAATTTTAGTCTAAGATTGATAAACCAGAGATTGTTTACCAAAATTCACAGTAAACAGACACATAGTTGAGGGTTAACATATCCTTTGACACATAGTTGAGTATCATCTATCAGTTGACACATAGTTGAGAGTCAACTATCATTTGACACATAGTTGAGTATCATATATCAGTTGAGGGTCAAATAAAGTTTTTGAATTTTAAAAAAAATTTAAATTTTTGAAATTTATAAAAAATTATAGTTTTTGAATTTTAGTTTAGAAAAATAAAGTTTTTGAATTTTAGAAAAAATTTAAAATTTTGAAATTTATAAAAAATTATAGTTTTTGAATTTTAGTTTAGAAAAATAAAGTTTTTGAATTTTATAAAAAATTAAAATTTTTGAAATTTATAAAAAATTATAGTTTTCGAATTTTAGTTTAGAAAAATAAAGTTTTTTAATTTTAGAAAAATTAAAATTTTTGAAATTTATAAAAAATTATAGTTTTCGAATTTTAGTTTAGAAAAATAAAGTTTTTGAATTTTAGAAATAATTAAAATTTTTTAGTTTTATAAAAAATTATAGTTTTCGAATTTTACTTTAGAAAAATAAAGTTTTTAAATTTTAGAAAAAATTAAAATTTTTAATTTTTTAAAAAATTATAGTTTTCGAATTTTAGTTTAGAAAAATATAGTTTTTGAATTTTAGAAAAAAATTAAATTTTTTGAAATTTATAAAAAATTATAGTTTTTGAATTTTATTGTTAAATGAAATAGATTAAATTAATAATCAGTATCTGCTACAGTATAATTTGATAATGTTTTCCACTATTTTACATCACGGTCGCTTATTTATTGTGGAGGGCTGTGATTAATCTGTCACTTATATATATTAACCATTGATTTACATCGAACGGCTATTAACTATACTACGTCAACGCATATGCTGCTAGGCATGGCAAGAAAACCCGGGCCCGCCCGGACCCGACCCGAAATTAACGGGTGAAACCCGATTTGATTGGGTGCGGGTGCGGGTGCGGGTAAAATCCAGTTTGTAATTGCGGGTGCGGGTGCGGGGGCGGGGGGATGCTACTACCCGCCCGCACCCGCACCCGCCCCGCCCGGTCTTATAATATTTACTTTAATACCCATATTTAAATTATTTTATATCACATTTATTCACTTTTGAAGAAATAATTAAAAATCTTCATTAGTCATTTCTCTCCATTCACTCAAACTCACATCTTTAGAAACAAATTTATTATTAAAATGGTAAAATTTTTAATAAAATTGTTAATTTTTATTAATATTTAAAAAAAAAAAATTTTGCGGGTGGGGGCGGGTGCGGGTGCGGGCAAACCCGTTTCTATCGGGGGCGGGTCTGGGTGGTAAATTTTCACCCTCGACTGGGTTTGGGGGCGGGGGCGGGTCTATAACAGGGAGGCGGGTGCGGGTGCGGGGCAAGCTAAACCCTCCCCCGACCCGCCCCGTTGCCATGCCTATATGGTGCACCGAATTGAATCCAAATCCTTCCACAAGCTGCATGTTCTATGCCGCTTCATGTTTCATTCTCTCTCACCCATGTCAATGCACTTTTTGCACGCCTCCCCCCAAAAACTCTTACCACATTCCAATGCACTTTTTGCACGCCTACAAAAGCTTCTGATTATCATTTATTCCTAAACCTCCATTCAATCATGTCTTCGGCTTCTGTTTCGAACTCTCTGCCACTTCAAATACCAGAATGTGGTTGCAATAACCCTAAAAGGAGGTATTGGAAATGTGCAAATTGGGGGGTGAGTTGGATTTCATTTTTATTTGTTATGAATTCTTATTTGTTACGATTTCTTATTTCTTGTGGGATGATGAATTTTAAAACAATTTCTTATGTTAAAACAATTTCTCATTTTATGTTTGTTTTTAATGTTTCGTTTGATTCATACACACAGGCAATTTCAAGCTGTAAGCTGTTCATATGGGATGATGATATTGATGGTCAACCTGCATATGTTCGTAAAATAGGACATGAAACAAGAAATTTGTTGTTGGATTCGAACGATGACCATACACACAGTGCGAAGAAATGTTGTGGTTGCAACTGTGCAGAGATTTTGAAGGACTTGACTGCCATAGTTACAGAACTTCAATGCAAGAAAGGAGAGAAGATGAAGATGAAACTACAAAATGAAAGAAAGGCATCCAAGATGTTTAAGTCCTTGCTGTTTTTTTCTTGGATTATAATCATTTGTTATTTTAAGATGTTTTAGACCTTGTTTTTTTTCTTGTATTATTGTCATTTGTTGAATGCCTAATACAAGAAATTGATTATGTTGTCAAAATGAGGTTGTTCATCTCTGTTTTAGATCTTGATGTTTATTGTATCATTGTCCAAATGTTGTATTCATCTCAGCTTTATCAAAAATTGAACTTATGCACCACTGATACACCAATGGCAGATTATATTTTTGTTAGCAGCGTTTTAATATGTGTTGGCCAAAAAAGATACACCATTACTTTGTGATACACCATATAATTTGTTCAACTGATACACCATTAACCACAAAATGGATTCAACAGATACCACAATAGAACCATGAAGGATTCAACTGATAAAACATCTTGAAATTAGGCCATCATGCATTCAGTTCCAAACACTTATATTAGGCATTCAGTTTCAAAGAAAACACAAGCAATACAAATCATGAGCAAAGATCATTTTTCAAGACATTGCAACATTGCAAATATCCAACAAGTTATTTTACGATGTTCAACACCTTGCTGCTTTTATCTTGGTTTGTTTTCATTAGTCTAATAACTAATACAAGAAATTGAATATGTGTTGGCCATATCTTTGTTAGTAGAGTTTTAATATGTGTTGGCCAAAAGAGATATACCACAATATAATTATGAACAAAGATCATTTCAAGACATTGCAAGATTGCAAAACCACAACAAGTTATATCAGTACAGTGAGGGTGCTTAAATTTCAGAGAAAAATAGTCATCACACAATGCCATACTAATCCACATCAGTTTCAAATAAGATGCTGGAATTACACATATAGATTCACATACTAATAATATCAAAACACTTGCAGATTCACATGTTCATTTCAGCCACAAACAACATTGTACGTTGAGAACATTATCACATTCCAGCATAGGCCCGACCGATTTCATAAACACTACCTAAAAACATCGTTTTTTTGACTCAAATTACATAGATGGGTATACTCAATCATGACCAGCAGATTTCATCACTTGTTGTAGTAGAGACTGAAGCACGGATTTGAATTTTCCCCATCACTCATTTCATACATTGCTTGCAACATCCATATTTGCTGAAAATTTCTTTTGCACACTTCTATCACCATTGCAGCTGCTTTTTATTTTCTTCTTCTGTTGATAAATATAAATTATTATTTGAATACAGATAATTACACAATATAATTATAAAAACATATAATACCTTCGAAATTTGGCTTAAAGAATCAGTTATCGACACCAACTCCAACTCAACATTTTGCTCAGATGGCGCGTTTTCTGTACTCTGCAAATTAAACAATAACAACTGTTATGTTTAAAAAAAACAAGACATTGACTCTAACAATCAGATCACAAGTTATCGAACTTACCGAACAATTCCTTGCATTATGAGTTGTACTATTGCATTTTGAACAGTGCCTGACAGCTTTTGTGTCATTCTTTCTTTTCTTCGGAGCACCTTTACTCTTCACCGTTATTGGATCAACTACAGCTGGCTTTGTGTCCCAATTTGATCGTCATTACTGCAATATTTTTTGTGTAACTTCATGATGTTCTCCATTATTTCCCCGTAAACACCACTCTTTTTTGAAGCTTCTTTGCAGAAAGCAGTAAAAAGAGAACAATATGCACCAAAACGAGCAACCTCAATCGAATTTGAATCAACTGTACCATTATCAACCATGTTCAAATATTCAATTTTGGCATCCTTTGTCCAGCGCGACAAAGCCATACTACTAGGAATTTTTTCAACATGTTCTTCCTTCATGACATAAAAAATATGAGAACATGGAAGCCCACGAGAATCAAATAACTTACAAGAACATTGAAATGTTGTACCTTCATAAATCACTCGTCTTTCATAGTTTTCCTGACAATATTTTGTCAATATGTACATCTTAACATCACCGTGTCTTACATAGCTCTTAACGATCAACGCACCAGCCTTCATAATTTCATCTTTAACTTCTTTGAAAATCTCGGCTGTATAAATTTTAGCGGCTTCGCTCTCAATTAAACGCAAGTGCGTTGTCAACACCGGTTCTGAAAATTTCGATTTAAAATCGACTACCAGTTCATTGTTTCTATAGTGTCTAAGAGCCTCATCAAAATTGTGCGTAAATTCAAAAATGCAGCCTTTCTTCCTTACGTAACTCTTGATTATTGCATTAACCGCTTCACATTGAGATGTTGTTCTTATACGTCCAAAAAACTTATCACGTAAATACGCAGTTGCCCACAGTGACTTGTTCTCATAGGTCTTGGTTACCCATGGATTTCCTTCAAGTTCATTTTCTTTAATTAGCTCTGACCAAAATTCTTCAAATTGATCCTTTGAAAAATTTGAGTACATTGCTTTTTTAAAGCCTTCCAAAAATTCCGAGTTCTTTACAATTTCACCTGCATTCTTATTCAAATGCCAAGCACATAACCGATGGGTTGCTTCGGGAAATATATGTTTTATAGCCTCCCGCATAGCACCATCTCCATCTGTTACCACTGCTTGTGGGTATTTGTCATCCATGCACTCTAAAAAACAACTCAACAACCACTTATAGGTATCCGTTGTTTCATCCGATACCAACGCAACACCAAAAATGACTGTCTGAGAGTGTTGGTTACACCCTGAAAATATAACCAGTGGGTAGTTGTATTTGTTCTTCTTGTAAGTTGTGTCAAACGCAACCACATCGCCAAAACAAAAATAGTCGGATCTACTGCTCCTATCAGCCCAAAAAAGAGACCTCAGTCGTCCATCACCGTTGACGGCATATTTTGCATATAGCATGGGATCAGTAGATGACTTTACATTTAGATAATTTAAAGATGCGACAACGTCACCATCTTTAATAGTATCACACATTTTTTTATCAAAATAATTGTACATATCTTTCTTTGTAAATCCAACTTCAGCGTATCCACCCTTCTGAGCAACCATGTACCCCATTATATGACAAGTTCTAACTCCATGTGACTGAAGACCATCAATCTGAGCTCTATCCGCTTCAGAAATTTGACGATAACCGGGGTGTAAGTGCATAAACCTATATGGGGTTAATTCATGGTTATGAACCTCTTCGAAAAATGACACTACATATATACCATTTTTGACTTTGTAGTGCACACGAAGCCTAGCTAAGCAATTAGTACGAGTCATACGTCTCTCCTCTCTTTTCCTATCTAACCTACGAAAGTGTTTATCCTCTCTTAAACCATGCTTGTTGCATACAAACTGCCTCATTACTATTATTTTACTACCTTCAGGCCCTCTACTCCTAATATCACTTTTCCTAATGGCAAAACCTTTGCATTTACCATACTTATAATAAAAATCATAAGCGTCATTAACAGAATCGAATTCCATAGCACGAATATCATCAGAAGTCATGGAATTAATTCTTACCCTTTCATCTAATTCTGCCGCATCAACTTCAACGGCATTATCAGCATCGTCGACATCATCATCTGAGCTTTGATAACTGTCACCCTCATCATCATTTAATTCAACATCAGAAATATCAGCATCAGTGGAATGGACTTCATTGGAATCAACCTCAAATGACTCGTCTGAGTTTTCCATCGTGAACTTGAATTAAAACAACTTTTAACACATCAAAACTCAACATCAATCACAATACCTAATTCCATAATTAAAATCAAATGTAACTCAGAAAATTGAAAATCAAAATCATTAAATTTGAAACACATATACAGAAAACAAAATCAGACACAAACCCTAATTCCCAAATTGAAATCAAATGTAATACACCAATTCGATATCATTAAATCTTAGTAACTAATATCAATTAAATATAACAGTGAATGGCGTATTTACCTCAGCAATTCTGTTCTCAAGAAGAACACAATCAAACCCTTGTGAACAATGGCGGAACGCGATTTGCAGATTATGGGTGGTATGAGCCGAGCACGAACTGAGCACAAGCAAACAATGGCGGAATGAGTACGACGCCCTTGTGAACTAAACCCTAAACAATGGCGGCATGTTGTTGAGCATGAATTGAGAGTTGAAATTCGCAGAAGAGAAAATGGAAAGATGAAAAATAGAAAGATGAAGTTTATATAATTTTGGCACTTTTATTTGATTTTCAATTTAACAACTACAATAATAATTTTGTCATTTTTAATATCATAAGGACTTAATTGCAATATTAATAATATTAGATTACATAGTAAGTTGTATGTACAATATAATCCTACGTGACACTCATTAAATTAGGACAAATTAGAGTTTGTTTTTGATTGGTCAAATTAATGACTTTACCAAAAAATTCATTTTTGTGACTTCACCATAGAATTTGCCATATATATATATATATATATATATATATATATATATATATATATATATATATATATATATATATAACCAGATGTATTATCATCTTGAATGGTTAACTTAAAAAATTAAAAATCAGGAATTGTCGATTCTATGAATGTTAATAATCGTAGTATTATTAATAAATATCAAAACCCTAAAATCTCTTCAAGGAGTAAGCGTCCAAGTCAAAACCCTATCCCTATATTATTCGTTTCATGGTGTTTCAAGTTGTGCGAGAATTCTCATTCCACTGCAAAATTGAATCGACTATGGGCTCAGAATCGTCACTGCCAGTAAAAAAAGAACCCTCAAACCTAGAATCGATCACAAAGAGAAAGTCTCGTTCAGAAAGCAATGATGAAAAGAAGAAGAAGAAGAAGCCAGCACTCACAGTGAACGGGAGTTCACAATCATCAACCCATGATGATATCAAGCCAGAAAAGATTATCAGTGGTGAGTCCTCAAGAAGCTTATGTGGTATATGCTTTAATTCGAAAACAGATCCTGGTATGTTCAAAAGCAATAGTTGCAACCACTCATTTTGCGTTGATTGTATTTCCAAATACGTGGATTCTCAAATAAACAACAAGGTTGTTAAAGTGATTTGTCCAAATCCGAATTGTTATACGAAATTGAAGCCAGAACATTTAGAAAATATCATTTCTAAAGAAACTATTGATAGATGGGAATTCGCAAAGTATAAGTCTAAAATTCCATTGGAGGAGAAGACTTATTGTCCATTTGAGAATTGTTCTATTTTGTTGGTGAATGAAAATTCCGGCGGAGAAGTTGTTGTGACGAGTTGCGAGTGTCCGTATTGTCATAGATTATTCTGTGCACAGTGTAGGGTTCCATGGCATGCTGAGATGAATTGTCAAGAATTTCAAAATTTGAAAGTTCCTAAACATGAACAGTTTGAATGATAAAATTTTGAAGTCTATTCCACCATTTTAGAGGTAACTCTTCCTATATTTTTAATTCTTTTATATATATACATAATACAACGGATGTTATAATTTCTCATGTCAAAAAAATAGTTTCAGTTCCTAGATTAATTTTTTTTCTTCAGTCTTGACTTATATATAATATTTCCAAAGGGTTTACTCAAATAAATAAATAAATAATTAAAATGGTCTTTATTGATTTGTCACATGATTGTCATGAATGACATTGAGGCAGTGGGATTTCAAGTTTTCTAATAATCATATCGGTTATGTAAAAAACAACTATAGTTTTAAGACTATTTGCCTTACTATTTGCTAAGGCAATAAGGTAACTAATAACTATCATGCATAGCTAAGTATAAAAGAGTACTTCCTCTCTTCCTAAACCTTTTCTCTGAACTCTCTCTAAACCACACCACCCATTCCTCCCCCTCTCTCATATCCAAACTTTATTTTCACGATGTAACTTCTGTTGGTTTAGAGATCTGCCAGCGCTGCCGGTGGTCTCTTTGAAACCGCCACAGATGGGTTCTTCTATTCCGGTGGTTAGTCAGATTTGTTCCGTGGTAACCATTTCAGATGGTTCTTCTATTCCGGTGGTTTCTTTGTTTCCGGTGGTTCTTCTGTTCCGGTAGTTGGTCACTTCTGGTGGCGGAGTTTTTTGTCGGCATGTCATCTGTTGCAACTCGGGTTGTTCCGAAGGTTGTGGCAACTCCTTCATGTTTGTAGTTTGTCGGAAAAACAATATCTTAGGAATTGTTTGTGTTGTTTTGTAGTTTGCTATTAAAAAAAAGAATTGTGTGTTTTTTTCTCGGACAAATTTGGAACAATTATAAAAAATACCGTGATGTTTATGGAAATCATAAAATACAATGGTTTAATTTTAGTCTCATAAGAATTTGCTATATTCTTACTCATTAGACACTAAATTTCTCAAAGGTGAAGCTAACTCTAAATTAGTAGTAAATTACTCATTGGACACTCAATTTCTCAAAACTGAAAGTAACTCTAAATTTATCCAGTGTTTATAACAGATGGAGGCAATGCTAGAACTGCCGGAGAAAAGTATTGAAGAAGGTCTAGCTGGTCATTACAAAGGAAATGAAACTTAGCACAATATTTTATTTATATCTAATTGGAAGAGTCAGATTGTTAAATTTATAATGTTTTGATGTTGCAAACAATTTTAATTTTGGTGTATGACTTTCTAGCAAAAAGGTCGGTATATGACATTCAAGATATGAAGTTCTTTTTTTTTGTTTGGTTCTTTTTGTCATAGTGATTTTCAATATTTATATAGTGGAATGTTTTTTTTAGTAAGCAATATCAATAAACGAGATTAAGGAAATCTCAAACCGGAAATTACAAGAAGTGGAGCGGGTGTTTAAACCACTCGTAGAGCCTACAATTTTTGCTATCCTTCCTACTTAGAATTAAAAAGTTCCAAGCAAAGTTTTTGATTTCGAAAACAATGTCATTCATGCTAAAGATTACATCATTAAACAGGATATTATTCCTATACTTCCATAAAATCCAGCAAGTAATAAACCAGATAGAGTTTTTAGTAGCCACTTCACAACACCCCTTCATCCTAGTGTTCCAAATTTTAGCGTGAAGGTAGATGTTATTTTCCGAGATGGTACCAATATTCAACCAGTCACAAACTTGTAACTTTGTTCCATACCGAAGTGGACTTTGGGCAAGAAATAAAAAGATGAGCAGAATCTTCCAAATGAAGAAAACAGAAACATCATACCTTTTCATGGTCATTATCAATAATCTTCTTAATCACCAAGTTAGCTCTAGTAGGAAGTCTATCTTGGGCCAATCTCCAACCAAAAAACTGGACGGTAGGCGGAAGAACCGTGTTCCAAAGAGTTTGAATCAAATCAGCAGAAGCAGTGGCAGCCCTACTAGGATAACAAGAATTGTTCAATGCCACGTAACAAGAATTTACCGTAAAAGTAGCTGAGTTATGTAGAGGCCAGCTCTAAGAATCATGCTCTCGGACGTTAAGGTTGGCCTGGGCCAGAACCTGGAGGCACTGATCTCTCTCCTGAACCAGAACAGGTTCGCTCAAAACCTCGACATCGACAAGATCGTTCATCCTCCATCTCCACATATCACCGTCCCTCTCCACCATATCTTTGACACTAATCGCAGGAAGACTAGACGCCTTGAACAGAGTATGAAAACGAAATTTCAAAGCTTCGGAACCAATCCAAGGAGTATGCCAGAATGCTACATTCGATCCGGTACCGATTTTGCAATCAATGACATCTCTGATAGGAAAAGACACGTTAGCCGCAAGAGTAAGGAGATCCTTGAACCAATGAGAAATGTTCTTCTTCGGATCAGCTGTACCAGCAAGTTGCAGAATTAGGCTCAAATTACCATATTTGTCTTCCAATGTTTGTCTCCATATAGTGGAATGTTTTAATCTAATAGATAGGCTTATCGACCGAAGTATTTCATAGAGTTACTAAATTTTGGTATAGGATACAAATAGATTTTAGGTGGAGATTAGATATTGGACTAGGGGTGGGAATAGGCCAGACCAACTAACAGGGGCCTACGGCCTAGCCTACATAGGCTCAGGCCAGGCCAGGCTTTTTTATAAGCCTATTTAGCTAAAGAGGCTAGGTCACAGGCCGTAAGAAAAGCCTTTTAAGCCTATCAGGCTGACCTATTTAAGAAAAAATCAATAAATTTATTATTATTATATTCTATTTTGTACTTTGAACTAAAATACGAAAATAAACTTAGTTATCTTGAAGAACTTATGAAAATAAGCTGAAAAAACATTATAAACAATGTCATAAGTTGTTATCATAAGTTTTTCTCATAAGTTATCTTCAACAAATAGTATCATCAAACTTATGCTAATAAGAAAACTTGAACGAGACAATAAAAACAAACATTTAATCTCATTGATCTTTTAACTTGTTAGTCTATTTAACATTAGTTGAATTTCTTATTTACAGATGTTCAAATGAAGTAGGCTTTTAAATAGGCTAGTAGGCTAATCAGGCCTTTGAAAAGGCCAGGCTGAGGCCTAAAAATAAGCCTATGATAGGCTACAGGCCAGACTTAGGCTTTGCATTTTTTAGCAGACCAGACTCGGGCTTGGCAAAGCCTAGCTCGGCCTAGCCTATTCCCACCCCTATATTGGACCCGTTTGTTTTGTCTTTTTTAAAAAATAATTTTTATAGTGTAATATAATTGTGTGGAAAAAAATTTTACAAAGAAACTTTTCATAAAAGCTTCAAATGAAAATTTGATTTAAGTAGTTATTCTTAAAATGTTATTTTAGATATTTCATCATTTTATCGAAATTTTTTTTGGACATCAAAATTTCAAAAAATCACTTAATTTTGAAGCTATTTCAAATAGCTTTTCATAAAAATCATTTTGGAAATACAACTTTTTGAAAAAATTGTGATTTTGACTATGTTTTGGTCTTCAATAATGTATATTTATGTTATAGAATATCAAAATTAGTCTCTTAATTTATAAAAACAAATTTAAAAAAACTTATAATATTTTGAAAAATGTTTTTTAGCATGTTTGGATATGCGGTAGGAATGTCAAAAGCGTGGTGCATTTCCACGGTAGTGCATAAGCTTTGTTTTCTAGCTTCTTAATTTTCACGGTGCATTGGTTTTGAAACGCGCGAATACGAGTGCAAACGTGTATCCAAATAGACACTTTGTAGAATTCATTTTCAAAAATACAAAGAATTTTTTTTTAAAGTCAAAACAAACTGGCCCATTGTTTAACCGTGACAAATTCGTTTTTATTTATGGGTTAAATGTGACAAATTAATAAAGATGTTTCATCTAGTCTCAATTTAACAATGATAAATTTGAGGTATTGTGTTGTAGTCTATGTTGCACACCATTAAATACGATATGTTCATTATGATAAAAATCGAATTGAAAGGGCACAAACTATCTTGTATGTTCATTCAATTTTTTTATTGTATCTAGGGTTGTTCATGATACAATTCAATCGAAAAACCGAACAAAATGGAACCGAACCAAACCGTAGTAAAAGGTCACCCAAACCAAACCGTTTTGATTTATCCAGAACTGAACTGATCTAAAATTATTGGTTTGGTATACAGGTTCAGAATTCCGAACTGTATCAAAGCCAACCATTTGTTAATGAATCAACAATTATATTTTTTTTTCTATTTTTTAAATAAAAGAATTTATACTTGTTTTTAATATTTTTCATTTTCAAGTTCAATTAGTTTATTTTCCATTTAGTTTGAATTTAGAATTGTTCGTGCAAACACAGATTGATTTATTAATCAAATATAATGATTTAATTATTTTAACTTCCATTCAGTTTAGTTCGAAAATTTATTTTTGAATAATCTTGATTACATCTAAAGTCCTCTTCTATCGAATTGGGGGAATAACATCGTGTGGTGGAAATTTAAGACCTATTTGAATTCCTTCCCAAAACAAGTTTTTAAGTTTTTAAAAAGTAAAATTAAAAATTTGTTTGATAAACTATTTTTTGAGATATATAGTTTTGAAAATTAATTGTTTTTTAATTTTATAAACAAAAAATATAAAATTATTTAAAGTTGTTTTCCTTTCCAAATTCTATTTTCATTTGCAAAATGCCAAAATTATAAAACACATGCGGAATAGATTGTTTTTATTAATGACGCACTCATAACTAATGCCAAATCAAAATCAAGTACATTCAGAAATTGTAACTTCAGGATGTTGCTCGTCTTTTGGTCAAAACGAAGCACACTTTGGTTTTAAATGAAACCTTTATCGTGAAGATTAATGGGATTGGCGTTAAACTCAAAGTGGTGGAGGACTCTCAAGGTCCTCTTTGAATTTGAATTCCCTCGTGCCTTGAGGTTTCAGAGGCTTCTTCTGATGAAGATTCTGATGATTACTCTGGTGATTGGCAAGAATAAGAGGTGGTTTTTAGTGTAGAAGGAGATCTTGTTGTCGGTTCCCCAAAGAAAAATAATGGTGTTTCAGACAAACCTTTATCCAACTTGGATATTGTTGTCTTTGATAAGACCAAAAAAAAGTCACAGGTTCACCAAGTGTCAGGGGGTAGTGCTTCAAGGTAGGGGTGGACAATCGGTCGGGTTCGGTCGGTTTTGGACTAAAAATTTAAATCCGATGTAAATCACGATTTTAGTTTTATGGTCCAATTTCGACCGATTAAATGTCGGTTTTCGTCAGATTCGGTTAAGTCGGTTTGTCGGTTAAGTCAGGTCGGTTTGTCGGTTAAGTCAGGTCGGTTTAGTCGGTTTAATATTTATTAGAATAATTATATAAAAATGACTATTTTTTAAATTTATTATAAAAAATATCTGATTTTTAGAATAGAACAATGCTTTTTATTATTAAAAGAAAAACTATTATTATGTGATAATATTTTTAATATTATTTGATATTAATTTGATCATAATCATACTTTAAACCCTAAACTAAATAATACTCAAAATTTTATATTACATGTCTTGTATTTTTAAGAGTACACAATGCCATCATTAAATTATAAAAATGATAATATTCTCAAACATTATTAATCTCATTTTTATAGTGAGTCTGTCATATAGTAATAAAAATAAATAAAATATATATTAATTAAGTTCGGTCGGTTTCGGTTTTCGTCGGGTCCAAAATAAGCATCCGAACCCGACCGAAGCAACCCTATATTATCCAAATTAAGCAACCGAATCAACCCGACACCCGACCCGACCTGACCCATTTGCACAAAAAAGACAATGGGTCGGTCGGTTTCAATCGGTCGGTTCAAATTTGTCCACCCCTACTTCAAGGGGAGGAAAAGCCTAGGGGTGAAAGGTCCAATCTCAGTGATGCGTGTGTAGTCTTTTCTTCTAAGTCTCAAGGGCGGTCAGGAAAAAATGTAGTTCAAACAAAATCAACTTGCATTTGTTAAGGCATTGATAAAATTTCCTTCAGAAATAAGAGGAGTCTGGACCTTGCCATTGTGGACAATGATTGTACAAGTGAGTTGGGCCCTTTAGGTGAAGTGGGCCTTCAATCTGTCGCTAATGGGATTTCTAAGTCTCTAACCTTGGGGGATCCACCCACTTGTTGCTGCAAAAATTTGTTAGAAGTTAAGGATCTCTATAAGAGACTTCCAAAGATTTCTAAGTCTTTACTTATTGATAAACCTTCATATTTTTTCTCTTTGCTTCCCCATAAACCTAGCAGATATAAATGTTCAATTTTACCCTCTTAATCATTCTCTTAAAATGTGTCCTTGGAGAGATTCTCTAGTGGTTAGACTTTATGTTGCGATTCCACTTCCGATTCTGATGTCATTCAGGGAAATAAGTGGTTTTGAGAAAAGCAAGAAGACAATGTGCTTTCTAAGGTGTAGAAGAAGGCATCTAAGTTTGGTGTTAAGGGAGACGAAGATGATTGTGTCTATGTATCTGAAATTAAACACATGGAGAAATATGATCAAGAAAGGCGTAGATTGAAGGATGTTAAGATCAATGGTGTTTAATGAATATCCTTTCTTATAACATTAAGGGGTGTGGAAACTCTATTAAGAGGAAGTGCATTAATCAATTGATTTCTAAAGGAATAGTTTATTTGTGTGTCTTCTCTTTATGGGGTAGCAAAGATGTGGGTTATGTGAAAACATGTTTTGCAGGGTATTCAAGACAAGTGACTAAAGCCAAAGAGATTTGTCATGATCTGTCTGTCATTGTTCTTTTGATGATGCCACCTTAAAGGGAATTTTTAGAAGAAGTTTAATACAACCTCAATTTAACCTTGAGTCAAGCAAATATGACAAATTAAAGCGGTTAAAGATGCAAGCAAAGAAATTAGAGTTTAATCATATGATGATGGTACACAAATGGAATAAGTCTCATGCCTCATCTCCAATAAGATTCAAGTAAGTATCTGCATGATTGTATTAATTGACAAGTCTTGAAGCTTCAAAGTATGAAAGAGAGGAAGTGTGAAAGCTCTCCCTATCAAGTTTGAGTGAACCGACATTTGTAAAAACACAAAGGGATTTTTCGTAAATTTATATGTCTAAATCATACACACACCAAAATAAGTTTATAAGCCTCTATTTCTTAAGAAAATATCCCTGAAATTATTTAGGAGACATGTCAGTTGAATTAGGAACTGTCTGAATGATTTTGGACAAAATTTTGTACTGTCCAATTGATTGGCACTCAAACCCAATTGATTGGGTTAATGCAATAATTTTCCTTAATTGTTTAGGACAATGTCTTAATGAACGCCAATGTCTCTGGATATTTTATTTCCTTAACATTTTTAATCGATTGACACATTAATTTTGGCCAAAGAAAATTTTCGTTTTTGTACCACCTTCTAGCCTATAAATAAAGGCTATTTCCTTCACATTTTGACATTTAAAAACGTGAGTTCACTATCTCACTCCTCACTCTCTCTCTAATATATTTTCAAACTTTCTCTCACATATTTTTAGCCGTAGCACTTTCAAGAAAGTTCTTTTATGTAATGAGGAATTTTGTATTATGAAAGGGTATAATTGTAAATTTAGCTAGGAATATTTTTTATTTTCGTTGAATAATTTATCCATTAGAGATTATTTATTTGGGTTCGAAACTAAAACATTTAAAAGCTTTGATTTAGGGGTTTAGATTATAAGTCACTGTTTCGGTTTGTAAGCTCAGACTTATCAAAAGCTTTCATCGATTCAAGAGCATCCCGATTTAAGATCCCTTATTGGTTCATGGTTATCCTGATAAAAAATTTGGTTCGATTTGTAAGCTTATCCTGGTTAATAGCTCTCTTAGGTCCAAGATGAGCCCGACTAAAAATGGTCTTGTAATCAATAAGACGTTCCCCTAATCAACTAGCTAGGCCCTAAGAATATTTTCTAGTGGTTTAACTAAAATATGAGAGGTTTCTCAAATGATTTTAGTGTGTGTGATTTTTCTACAATATTTCCAAAAATAACCTTGTGTCTTTACAAGACACTGGTCACTCAAACGGACACAATCAGATAAGCTTTCACACTTCCTCTATTTCATAACTCTGAAGCTTCAAGTCTTGACATCATTATGTTTGAGTTTAGCATCATACAAGAACTTTGAGACTTCTTAATGAGGCTTGAGATATCTTCATGTTTAATTCCATCATCTGAGAGTTTAGAGGTTTAAACCAATAGTGAATCTTGAAATAGAAGCCTTCACTTGAATTCCATTTAACCATAATGTTGACTTTAAATAGACGTCCTGATCTTCAAGAGCATAACCTGATTTGGGAGGATAACTTAACCAACCATCTTAAGCATCTTTGACCGTTTGATCTATATTCACCAAATACTCGACTTCACTGGATATCGTTTGATATTAAGTATTGTCATCATCAAAACTAAACATCTACTTAGTTGACTTCCTGCTTTACTATTCATAAGCTTTACGACCTTGGATCGTCTTGACTATACCTATAAGCACATAGATCCACAGTTTTCATCTCTGCCCTGACTTAAAAGGGGGCTTGTTGTTCAGTGTTGTCTCATCTTTCTGTGTGTCGAAATTTACGATGTTGACATAGAGGCAGTGCCTCTTCTCACTTTTCTTTCTAACAAGAGGATTGTCGTCGTCGTATTTCTTAGTGTGTCTAGGGAATCAACGGAGCTCCAGGTAGATCAAATTGGATGGAAACTAAATCATTATGGTCATTATGGTACTTTATATTCAGGTGGACGATCGAAGCGACTGTGTCGAGTGTCATGAAAAAAAGTCATCCCAAAATGAAAATGTAGACGTTTTCACAATGGACCACCAGGAAGTGCACATCTATCTTCATTTAGTCTCATCCTTCTCCAAAGGAGATTGGTAACTCTATAGTACCACAAGGATGAGTTATGGAATAATTAAATTCCCAAAGATTTGTACCTTTGTAAGGCGACAATCTCTTTATGTAGTCTCATCTTCTTGAAATGATTAGCATACATGATGTCACATGACCTTCCCATGTCAATTTGAATCCTCGGTACTAAGAGATTATCTATAGTAGAGGTTATCACTAAGGGAAACACTTTGTTTGGAATTCCATCTACCTTTTCGTTGTCTCAGAACCCTAGGATTGGTCTCTCGTCTTTTAATTCCTTTTTGTTTGTGTACAATCCTGAGGAATCTCTCTTTGCAGATCTCTTCATTAGCTCTTTCAGACTAGACGATCCTCTGGTGATCAAATTAATGGTGAGGTGTGATGGTGGTATTGAGGCTGAAATTGAAGCGGTGATTCTGGTAGCAGGATTAGAAGTTTTTGCTAACGTCTTACTTTAAAATATATAATTGAAAAATGCAAACAACCATGACTTTAAAATAAAATTAGTAAATTAAAAAATGCAAATAATATTCAATAAAAGTTATAATTAAAAAAAATCTTGTTGTACTAAAATGAATTTTCATTTTTTATAAGTAATTTTTTTTTTAAATATATAAAAAGATTTACTGAAATATGTCCATAAAGGTTTTGATAATATTTAAGTTATGGCAGGCTAATGAAATTTTTTTTTGGATATGCCTTTTTTGGCCCAATTATGGGCTTCATATTTATCCTCACGTCTAATATTATGAAGACTATCCGACCAAATTTCTTTTAAGATTTTTGTAATAGTTTAAATCTGGTGACTTAGATGAGTACAATCCTTTCTCGTGTCGTCCACACTTTTCGTCGCTTGCATTCGCTCAACCAGATCTTTACCGTATGTAAAAATCTTAGACTTGTTTATGCCCAGAAGTTTGGTAGTCATAAGAGCATTTAAATCCTTCTTTGAATAATAGCAACAACTTATGAATAATAGGGGAGTTTTTGCATGGAGCCCCTTGTTTTTTCCGCTTCCACGTTGTCGTCGGTCAAACCACCAGATGGAGGTGAATTTAAGCCTCCTTAATTGTCGTTCCGGAATATTCTCACTGAAGGCCAGGGAGCCATTATTGTGAAGGATAGAGTGAACCTGATTTAAAAAGGACTTATGAAAGTCTCTCTTGGAGGAGGAAACCAGTTGCTATCAAATGTCATGATGAATGAGACACTCTTTCAGGAACTGTGCAACCCTTGGGAAGATGCCCTAGTCATTAAACTCATTGGGAAAAATGTTGGCTATTATTTGATGAAGGAGATTGGTTGAAGTAGAAGTTGAAACTTACAAGAGGTTTTGAGATTATGAAGGTTGACAATGGTCTCTTTATGGTCAAGTGTGAACTATTCACAAATAGGGGGGAAAATTGTGTTAGAAGACCTGTGGATGTTGTTTGACCATTATTTGGAAGTGGCTCGATGGACTTCAGACTTTGCATCTCCTCTCAAAAAAGTGGAGAAGACTCTAGTTTGGATTCGATTTCCCAGGCTTAACATATTGTATTACGATGAAAATGTCCTTCTTGTTTTGGCATTTGTTATGGGTACTCATGTTAAAGTAGATACTAATACCCTGAATGTAGAGAAAAGAAGGTTTGTGAGAATTTTTGTGGAGATTAATTTGACCTTACCGGTTGTTAGAAAGTTCAATGTTAACGACCATTGGTACAACGTGAAATATGAAGGACTTCACATTATTTGCTCAAATTATGGCTATTATGGACATCACACCCATGATTGTAAGAAAACACCACATAATCTGATACAACTGGTTGTTCCTACGGTGGTACAACTAAGAGGTCCACCGAAAACGATGATGTCTAAGAGCAAAGACTAACAAAACTGAATCAGGAAGTGGGCGATGATAGTGCTAAAATTGTAGCAAAAGAATCTGGAGAAATAAATGTATTTCATGGTGATTGGCTAGTGGTACAGAGGAAGAAACACAACAAAAGAGTAAATTATGGTCCAGGGAAATCTTTATCCAATAATGTGCCTAGAGATACGGGGAGTTCTAAAATCAAGGGGATTGATGTCTCCTTAAAAGGAATAAGCGTTGTCAGCAAAACTGCTGGACCCAATCAACTTAATGTTGTTTCCGAGAAACAATGATTTAATAAGAGTGAATCAACTTGATGTTGTTTCCAAGAAACAACATATAGGGGACCAACGCGCCAAGGTCAAGTCAGCCATTTTGGAACCATGTCATGCTATAAAAGGGCCTTCTCACAAAACTAGGCCAATTTTAATTCCCGCCCAACACAAAAGGGTGTGCCTAGCACTGTTAAACACACCTCCATCGTTCCCATATTAAATTTGGGTTTGAAGACCATCACACGATACAACATTCCATAATTTGAATTGACAACAAGTTAGGCAGATGAAAATAACCAATGTTTTATAGATGAGTGTGCTACTTAAGAAGAAGAGGTTGTTCGTGACACTCCTGTTGAATGGGAGCCTGCCACGTAAATTATCTCATGTCTGAGACTTTCTTTGTCACCTCCATCAACTTGACTATATATGTTAGGTTTCAAAGAAGTCACCGTGCTTTCTTGGAATATCCAAGGAACCTTTAATAATAAGGCTAAAATACACATGATGGATTTGATTAAAAAAATACTCTCCAACGTTTTTAATCATTATGGAAACACACATTGGTTTTCATAAGACCAAGTCCTTCTGGGATAGAGTTGGATATGCGAGTGTTCACTACGTGGATGCATGTGGTCAATCCATGGGCATTTTGGTGTTAACGAAGAGTGGTAGTAATATTGTAACTGTCGGGCATGATGCCTTTATGGATACAATTACTATCAATATATCATTGGGAGCTTCCTCTTGGTATGTAACTGGAATTTATGCTAGTCTCATGTACACTTATCGTCTTGACATGTGGCTCCACCTCATTGACCGGAGGAACACTGTTGATGGTCCTTGGATGTTGATTTGAGACTTTAACAACATCATTCATCCAAGTGAATAAAAAAGAGGTAATTTAATGTCATTGATAAATGTAGTTTAATTGAAGTATACATGATTGGTGGGGAATTCACTTGGAATATGCCTTGTACTTATAATCGAATGGTATATCTCAAGTTGGATAGGGCCTTGGTCGATGTTGTTTGGCGCATGACTTTCTCTGATGCATATGTTGAGGTGTTGTGTAAATTTCATTATGCTCACTGTCGTAACCCGAAATTCGACATTCCCTTTTGCATAAGCATATGCATTCGCATTGCTGGCATACGCACTCGCACTTTTTCTCTGTGTTTTTTTGCAGGAATATTCAGGTTTTCAAAGCCTGATTAATCGTATCCTCACAAATTCATCACATTATCACATCAAGCAAAATACAAAGGTCTCATACATATCAAAGCATCTCAACAATTTCACCTAATCATCTGGCGATTAGGGTTTCTTTGGTTTCAAGGTATTCATCTGATCAAGCTCGTAGTGGCTCTGAACTAGGGTTTTGGACAAAGGCCACTTATGATCATTTTCTTGAGCAAGACAAGGTTCAAAGGTCTTCATACATCTCAAATCATTCATATAGGCATCATGGTTCAGCCCAAATCATTTCAAGGGTTTTTGAAGTGGATAGGGAATGCATTGAATTCATCGGGTCAAAAAGTCAACTGACGCCTACAAAAGTCAACTCTTGAGTTCTTGGGTCATATTTGGGTATTTCAAGTCATCATCCATGTTATTATGAGCTTTGATCAAGAGGAATAAAGAGAAATCATAAAATTAGGAGAAGTTGCTAAATTGGGGTTTTTGGATTTTTTCTAAATGAAGAAATTCAGCTTGGAGGACATGTTTTCAAGGGCAATTCTCTTAGTGATCCAAACTCCTTTTCACTTTTCTACCCTCATGTAAATTTTCCTCATTCTTCAAGCTTTCTTTCGATACCAAGAACACACCATTTGGATTCCTAGAACTCAAGTTATGATGTTTCAAAGGCAAGAAAATGAAGTTTGATGATGTAACGGGTTACATCAACCATGTAACCGGTTACATCACTGTTATCAGCCATAGAACTCACGTTTGGGCTGATGTAACCGATTACCTCATACATGTAACCGGTTACATCACTGTTTGTGCATAAAAATAAGTATTTTCATTACATTACAACAACTCTTTCCAATCCCTTTTGGTCCACTTGGTTCTAGCATTGTGTGGAACATTCTAAACATCTCTAGATAGCTCAAGATCATTCAAGACACTCCACTTACATTTATTCCAATACATCACTTTAAATTAAGTCCACCATGTTACATAATATCCAAGTATGTGAGCCTTTGATTTAGATTTACATTGGGATTGCTCCACCGAGTTAACTAACTAACTAACCGAGTCAACTTCCGACTCGGTGAGTCAAGTGTAACTAACTCCCAAGCTAGCTCCAAAGCTAACTCCAAAGCACATTCCAAACCTAGCAACTCCAAACCAAAACTCTATATAAACAAAGCTTCATTATTTCACAAGGACCCTCAACCATTTCAATCATCTCTCACATTTTCACTCTCAATTCTCTCATTTCTCTCTGAATTTTTCTGCAACTTTTTCATCTTCATCTCCATTTTCTTCCCAAACCTCACTATAGCTCTTCATCATTGAAGAGTAATCACTTTCACCTTAGAAGTGATTATTTCTTGAGCTTAACCTCATCATCATCTTGCAATTCTACTTGATTTTCTGGAGTTTTTTAGCTTTTGATTCATCTCAAGTGGTTGCTTCAAGATTCTACGGTGTGAATTCGTATTTTGGAGATTTCGTCGCAATTTGCTCGGTTTCGATACGATTCGGCTACAATTAAAGATTCCTCTGGTTTTATTTGATTATCTTCATCAAGATTCATTTGCAACAACGTCCAAGGCAAATCTCCGCATTATAGGTTAGTTATTCTTGCTCGATTTTGCGTTTTTGATAGTTTTCGCATTTTTCACAATGTAGCTTAATTAATGTTTGGTTGCTTGAATCTTTGATTTACATAATCAATTTTTATAGATTTTAATTGTTGTGAATTAATGTAAATTATGCACCTACTTTCATGTAATGATGCCTTGAAATTGCAAGAAAAAAAGTAATTCTCAAAAGTGCTTTTGTTGAAAATCTATTTTGCTGATTTTTACTGTTTTTGCTATTTTTGCTGATTTTTGCTGATGTAACGGGCTACATGAACCATGTAACCAGTTACATCACCTTGTCACGCCCTGGAAGTGCAGTTCTGGCTGATGTAACCGGTTACCTCAACCATGTAACCGGTTACATCACTGCTGTTTGGCCAAAATCATGTTTCTAAAGGCTGTTTTGGATGTTTTGATCATGTTTCTTCATATGTTTACTTGTATACATGATATTGCTACTGTTTTAGGGAAGAACCTTCATTACATGAACTTTTCTCGATTAATTGCTTAATTTTCTTCGATTGTTTTGCAATTTAATCATGTAGTCAAAGCACTTTTTGTTCATTTTTTCTTGTCTTCGTGTTAACATGGTTAGTGATGCATGCTAATTGATTTTTGTTAATACTTGGCAATTTCATTCTTGTTTGTATTAAGTTTGTTCTTTATTGAACAAACTTAATTTTGTACAATCGCTAATTCACACCTTTTGCTTTAACGATTTTTCATTCTCTTTGGAAAATTGTTAGCATGACAATTCCCTTTGATTAATTAATCGAAACCTTGTTTCGATTAGTTGATCCTCTCTTTCTCCTCTCTTTAGGATACTTTAGAGTCCTGTTCTCTTGATCCCCTGTTGAGTCGGAGATTTGTACGACGCAAGACGCACTGGAGCACTATACAAATTGGAGCTATTAGCTGTCCGTTTCAATTTCCGCACTATACTTTGAGTGCTAGAGAATGAACGAGGATGAAGTCTGTCCTACCCTCATTCTGACTATTTTTGGTAAGGGCGTATGGTCCTCCCACTGGGAATGGTCACCTCTATCCTCAAGCTGCAGTGTTTTCTCAATCCTCAGTCAAGTCGATCCTTGATCACTCTCTCTCTTGCACCTTCCAATCTCTCTTTTGATCAATCACCTTTCTCTTGGTTAAAGATCATTGTCTCTTGGGTTAGCACCCGTCTCTTGCCTCAATATCCTTCTTCTTTGGTCAATCATTGCACTTTGGTTCCCCAGAAAAGTTTCAACATCCTTATTCCTCGGTTAAACACAGTTTTTCTGTTAAACACCGAAACCCTAGCGGAGTTCGCAACCTTCTCTTGGTTCATCTCCCTTTGATTGGTTAACCACTGTCTACCAGTTAAAACACCAATTTTGGGCTTCCCCTCAGTTAACCACAATTTATCTGTTAACATGTTGAGTTGCTCTTGGGTTAATCACCCATTTTTTTCAGTTAACCACAGCCAGTCTGTTAACATACTGAATTCCTTTTGAGTTAATCACCTTCTCTTGGTTAATCACTCATTCTTTTTGGTTAGCCACAGTTTATCTGTTAAAACCAATACCCTTTGGGTTAGTAACCTTCTTTTGGTTTAAATACCCTTTTCGTTGGTCAAATACTGTTTGTTCAGTCAATGCCGACATCCCCAGTAGGTCACAACCTTTCCTTGGTTCCACACCCGTATTTTGGGTCACAACCTTCGCTTGGTTCTACACCTGTTCTTTTGGTTGATCACAGTTTATCTGTTAAAACCTTTTCTCCCTGCACGGTTGCAATCTTTTCTTTCTTCTGTTAACCACTATGTATCAGTTAAAATACCGAAATCCTTTCAGAGTCAAACACCTTCTCGTGGTTCAATACTCTATCTTTTTGGTTCATCACAGCCTGCCTGTTGACACCAAACCCTTTTTCCCCACAGAGCCTTAATCTCTTTCTTCGGTTAACCACTGTCAGTCAGTTAACATGCCGAATCCTTATTCTTTTGGTTTCAACACCATTTCTTTGTTTGGTCCCCCAATAAGGCCGCTAACCCTCTGGTCCCCAACAAAGTCACTTTATTCTCCTACTTCCCCAGTAGAGTCACTTTTATCCTGTTGCTCCTTTATCTTATTGGTTTTAACACCATTCTTGCACTTTATCTTCAGCCCAGTTGTTACTATCTTTTCCTTTGCTCTTATTTCTTGGTTTTGACACCAATTCTTTACATCCCCAGCGGAGTTTTCTCTCTTTCTTTTGCTCTTGGTTTTGACACCGTTTTCTTTTTTGTTCCGTCTTGGTTTCACGAACTACGGATGCTATGATTCTTCATTCATTCGAATGTAAGATACGTAGGCACAAGATTGCGATGATCTTGGCGAGCACACTTCCACCTTCTCCGCCTTTTCCCCTTTCTTTTCCTTGGTTCCCTGAACTATGGAGCTCTGATTTCCTCATTGCACTATGAGGATACGTAGGCACGAGGGCCCTAATCCTCCACGAGCACTTTCTTTCTTTATTTTTCTTTGTCTCTTTTCTCTTCCCTTTTTTTTAAATAGAAGCCTTTAGATAGATAACCCATCCAAGACTAGAAGCAAGCGAAATGGTTCCCGTCGAGTACGAAGGATGCGTAAGGTGCTAGTACCTTCCTTTCGCATAGCCGACCCCCTAACCCGTTTCTCTTCCCCTTGGGTTTTATCGATATTTTCCCTATCCTTTGTGACTAAATAAAGTTCGGTGGCGACTCTGTTGTATCTTTGAGTGTGCGATTCACTCAGGTATAATCCTGCTAGCTTCAATCACATCCCAATTCTCCTTAGGTGTGGACTTTCCCTCCAAGACCATGGGCAGCGTCCTTTTAGGTTCGAGGCAGCTTGGATCACTCACCCAAAATACTCTAATATAGTACATATTGCTTTAGGGAAATCCTCATATGGCATTGTATCTCGTCTCCAAAATGTGCAACATAATTCTATCATTTTTAAAGTGGATTCATTGGTATCAAAAGGCTAGAGATGATTGAATTAAAGTGGGAGATCAGAACACCACATTTTTTCACACCAAAACAATAATCATGCGAAAGAGAGATATATTCCATGGCCTTCATCTTTCTAATGGTGTTTGATGTAATGATGACACTATTCTTAGAGAAGAAACATTGACTTTGTTTAGAGGTATTTTCTTCCCTATATATCATATCCTCCCCGCTAGTATCCGTGACTCAACTATGACTCTGATCCTTACTGAAGAAGCCCAACACTCTTTAACTCAGATGGTGATGAGGGAAGAAGTTACTTATGCATTGAATCAAATGCACCCTTTCACGACGTCTGGCCTTGATGGATTCCAGGGTGTTTTCTTTAACTATTTTTGGCATATAGTTGGAGATGATGTTGTCCAACTTATATCATATGCTTTTATGACAAGTAGCTTTCACTCCTCTCTTTCTGAGAGTCTTATTGCATTAATTCCTAAGGTAGACTGCCCCCAAATTTTTAAGGAATCCAGACCCATTAGCTTATGCAACATTATTTACAAGCTTATTACAAAGGTTATATGAAATTCTGGCACTCTACCACATGTTGATACTGATGTCCTCACACCAGAACATAATGTCAAGATAGATGTTACAACATCTTTTGTCTGATGGAAAAAAATAACACAGACTATAAAATAAAGTGTAGAAAGATAAATAACACAGTCAATTGGTAACCCAGTTCGGTGCAACATCACCTACATCTGGGGGCATCCAAGCCAGGAAGGAAATTCACTATGATAGCATTAGTTCAAAGCTAAACTCCCCCGTTTACAACTTCTCGCCTAATCACTACCTTGTGCAACTTCTACCTAGAAACCCTCTAGATATGAGATCCCCCTCTCACTTCCTAATCAGTCTCAATCCAAGTGACAATACCTCGAGAAACCAAAAAGAAGAAGAACACTCTTCCAACTACAATACTCGGTTTTGCTTAAAAGCCTCAACCAAGAACAATACACTCTTACTTATAAGCTTTAGAGTGGACAATTAACAATTAATAATCAGTCAACCTCAATGCATCAGAAGATACATGAGTGACATACAATTAACACACACACACACTAAACCCTAAAGACCAACCAAAGCACGACTAATCCTTATTCTCCAAATTCTTCACGTGTTGTTCTCTTCTTCAATAGGGTTAGGTCTTCTCTTTAAATAACCTTCAGACCTAATGGACTTGGGCTTCTTGAAGCGAAAAAATAGTAGTAATCAATTTTAACTTGCTGCAAATCATCCTGCACAATAATAGGAGCAAAATACAAACTTTCCTAAAAAGGTTCAAGGAACCTTTTTATGAAAACTAACAGAATCTGTCATAACAGAAATTCCCATAATATACTCTCATGAAAAAACGCACGTGTGTGAATTAGAACACACTAAAAAAACACACTAAAAATACCAAATAGTCATGCCCTAACTTTCTGGTATAACATGTCCTGGCACATGTCACAACATCATGCTGAACATGATGTCTGACTGTTATGGCAGAACATCTGGTTTAACATCTTGCTAACAATATGTTGTTTTACCAAAATATAGTCAATCCAAAAACCACAGAACATACATTATGGTTAATAGATTTCTTCCTTATCTAAATCATCCATTTGGACCCTTCCAGAGTATTTTTTTTGCCTCGTAAAGGAACAACTGACAATGCCATTATCCTCCAAGAAGCATTCATTCTATGCATAAATCTAAAAAGAAAAAAGCTGACATGGTGTTCAAAATAGATCTTGAAAAGGCCTATCACCATGTTAATTAGGATTTCTTGGAATTTTGTTTGAAGTGAAACATGTTTCCTCCCACAACTATAAAGTTGATCATGCATTGTGTAACTAAATTTTTAAATAAGGCTGGTCGTTTGAATCTGGTTAGGTATGTCCCAAACCCCATCCCAAATTATTATATGCAAGTAGCTTGACTACCTCAACCAATGTGTGATTTTATTGATAGGATGGCCAAAAATGTTTTGTGGAAAGGCAATTCAAACTCTGGTGTCCATCTCGTTGGCTGGAATAAAATCACTAAGCCTAAAAACTCGGGTGGTCTTAGAATTTGAAAATCAAGAGAGGCAATACTTCTATATTGGGTAAGCTGGGTTGGGGTCTCCACCAGGATTGTGATTTCCAATGGGTCCATGTTTTGAAGCATAAGTACATTAGTGAAGAAATGTTCCTTAATATGAAAAAAGAACCTGGATCAATTACTTGGAATACAATTATGAAAGCCCTCTATGCTTTTAAAGATTGCTTTGAATTTAGGTTGGGGGATGGGAATCCTCTTTCTAGTTTGCTAATTGGTTTGAGGTAGGGAAATTAGCAGAGCATGTTCACTATGTGGATTTCCACAATCTGTAAATGCGAGTGAATGATGTTTAATTGGATGGGAATTTGAACTTTAATTCATTATATACTAATATTTCTCTAGGTGTTAGTGACCTCCTGAAAGCGCTAACTATTTGTTTGAACATTATGATGATTAATCGATTAACCTCGAAAGACAATTTAGATGGTATATATATAGCTCGGGATGGTTATAACTAGCTTAATAGACATGAATTTATTAATAATACAACAAAAAATAACTTTTGGAAGTGGGTGTGGCATATTCTTGCTCCTAAAAAGGTGAAATTCTTCATTAAGACGACTTTACATACATCACTTCCTACAAGATCGATGTCGTGTCCTCATGGTATGCTCTTGACGGATCTCTGTCCTAGATGCAATTATGACACTGAGACGAATCTACACTATCTGAGAGACTGTGAATTTTCTACTCGCTTTTGATTTATTGGCTTGTTGGACCCACTATTCTTCCAATGGGATAGTTTATATGATTGGATTAGACATGGAATCAATGATGACTCTATCTTTTTGGCTGCTTGTTGGTGGTTGTAGCATGCTAGGAATAGATTGTGTCTTGATAATGACGTGGTATCTTCCTATACTTTGAAACTCATCACAATGAATCATGTTAATCAGTTAGCTAAACATTTTCTCAAGCATAATATGTCTCATTCAATGAGAACAATCACGTGGAATACACACAAAGGTAGAAATATAATTTTGAATATTAATGGCACTAGCCTCGCTAATCCCGATGTCTCATGGTTTTGGTGGATTGATTTGAAATGTTAACGATGCTTGGTTTCAAGGTTTTCTGGGTAATATTAGTTATTCCAACATCCTTCACGTTGAGCGGATGACGTTATATCATGCACTACTACAAATAATACATGTTATGACAAGGATTTCACCTCACCTAACAAAAAACTGAGGTATAAACCGTGTACATGCCATGTTTTATTTTCTTTCTAAAAAAATATAATCTATTATGTCGATTTACGTATAAAACCCAAGTGTAAAATAATCCAGGGTATATGTTTTGAATCCTAGAAACTACATATTATGTTTTTATTTCATCAAAAGTAACGCCTTCTTTCATATTTTATTTTTATTCCAAAAATAATCCACATTTGACCTCGGTTATGTTTCCCAACTGAAGGGAAATAATTTACTCTTATTGTACA